>CP092876.1:73980305-74000323 GCA_030710605.1 Cordylochernes scorpioides
GAACCAGTAGAGATATGGTCCATGGTCAAAGTATGCCCATTCATTTCTGTGGTATACAATTGATTAATAATGAATGGAATAAAATAATTAAAAAATAGAGAGACAAATAAAACTATGAGGTCATGTTCCTTGTTATACAACACCTCCCTCCTCTCAATATCAACTGTTAGAGAAGAAGAAATACAGGTCGGGGAGAAAAGCTTTTTTATATAAGAAAAGGATTGATCAAAAGTCTCAAGCTTTACAAACTTGATACCTTTATATGATTGAGTGGAGATAAGAAAGAAGAAGAAGAAGAGAAAACGATCGTACAAGGCAAGACTCTTTCTATGTAGAAGGGCATCTTACCTGAAATCTTGTATGATCATCCTCTTATATAAAGAAGCCCTTCTACACAACCTATGGTTCATCTATGCAAATAGGGAGATTAACATAAAGCAATAACGCGCCATCTATACATATAAAATGAAAGGATTTAAAAGCACGAATGTTTCTTTTATGCATAATACAAACTTGTACTGTCCTTACTGCGATGAAAAAATATATTGGGAGGGCTTGGTTCATTAGTTGAAAACCATTTCTGAGATTCCATCCTTCAGTGTAGAATATATAAGCAGAATCGTCCAATACAGTATTGGAGATCTTAGAAGCGGTCTGGTGGATTATATTGGCGAAACCGCTGGGAGGGTTCACCACTGATGAGCCAAGCCCTCCCAATATATTTTTTCATCGCAGTAAGGACAGTAGAAGTTTGTATTATGTATAAAAGAAACATTCGTGCTTTCTTTTAAATCCTTTCATTTTATAGGGAAGAAGCTTATTGTTGTCTTATTCAACCATTATGGATAATTCAAGTCCATGTGAAGATAGCTGTCGTTGTCACCTTCTGTTGTAGCAGACAGGGCCTGGCAGGGGTGAGCTGGTAATACTCCGCCACCAGGGTTGCCAGGTGTGAGCTCAGCACATGCTCCCAGCTGAACAGAGGGTGGTGGCTGAACTTGACTCCTCCCAGTCTCAGGACCAGGCGGAACTCCCCCTTGGCCTGGGCATCCTGCATGGTGGAGGACAGCAGCGGCTGGACACACTCTGCTGTGTCAACTCTGCTGGATCATCTCACCTTTTTTTTTTTGCTTATCCCTAGTACACGTGGTACAGGCCATGATAATCATGGTGGGTAGAAGTAAGCGACTGTTTTTACTGTAAGTGCACCACATATCTACACATGTGAAAAATAGTTCGACTTTGCACTTACAAATGTTCCAGAGCCCAGTTTGGTTACTTGCACTCGCTGGTAGGGCCATCTCACCTGAAGTTTAACACTGCGTATACAGGAAAGACACCCCCCCAGAAGTCCAGCCCCTCCTCTACATGGAAGGCGGGAGAAGCAGCACAAATAAGGGACTGCCTTGTAGGGCGAAATACAGTGCCATGAGATCCGAGCCGCTACGGTAACCGTGAACAGGGAACTCTGAAATGTGGCTGACTAACAGGGCAATGGCAGACCCCCTTTCAATGGAGGACAAGACACCACCACCACAGGAAAGACATGAGACAACCATGGTAGAAATAGGCAAGGTGTGGGGAGAAACAACAAGTTCCACATATTAAAACAACAGAAGAATGCTCTATGAACATTTCTTTACTTTAGATATTCAATGTGATAGAGTATTTTTACAAAGTCAGAAAATGACCATGATAAATATCAATATACACTCATGGAGACAAAACTTTAGGAAGTTTCATATTCTGATGTGGCCGGTCATCTATTTTTTTTTTAAGAAGAAGACAGAGACAATTTTGTTTACACAATGGTTATCTTGTGTGTCTTCAGTAAAGGTCACTGTAATATCTTTCAGAGTTATTGTCTGAATCCTGATATACGAGGGCCATCCAATAAATAAGTTTCCCTATTTTTTAACAAATAAACCACATTATTTACAATTATGCAGTTATTTTATTTTCATTATACAACTCATAGACTACTTCTCTAAATAATCACCATTTCTGTCCAAACATTTTTGGTACCGTTGTAACAATTTTTAGATACCACTGTTGTACCAAGCCGTGTCCTGTCTTCGTAGCCAGTGGTTCGCCTCCGCCTGCACTTCGTCATCATTCGCAAAGTGCTTGCCTCCAAGGTGCCACTTGTGTGCTGGATAAATATGGAATTCGCTTGGGGCAAGTTCCGGAGAATAAGGTGGATGTGTGAAAATTTCCCATTTGAAGTTTTCCATAGCCATAACTTTGCCTGCAGAGATTGTGACCTTCGCCTTTTTGGTGCACTTTCCTCAGGCTTCTTCCACACCATGTTTTGTCGTTTTGTTTCTGGAGTTGAATGATGCACCCAGCTTTCATCTCCAGTGACAATACGGGAAAACAGTTGATCTCCATCTCTTTGATGCATTTCCAGGAAAGCTCGGGCTGCCTCCATCCGTTGTTGCTTGTGATTTTCCAAGAGCAAACGCGGGACCCATCTTGCGCAGACTTTGCGAAAATTCAAAACATCTGACATGATTGTTTCAATTGAAGAGCGTCTAATTTTGATTCCAGGAGGCATTCGAATCATTATTTCGTCAATGGTGACGCGGCGATCTGCTTCCACCACATTCCGAACAGCAGCAACGGCTGCATTGTCCGTAGCAGTAACGGGGCTGCCGCTTCGCTCGTCATCATGCACGTTTTGCCGTCCTTCTAAGAACCATGAACGCCATCGGCGAACCATTTGGATGCTCATACATTCTTCACCATACACTGACACTGAATTGTGATGAATATTGACCGCAGTTTAATTTTTCGCCTTGAAAAAACGAAT
This sequence comes from Cordylochernes scorpioides, assembly GCA_030710605.1. Lineage (NCBI taxonomy): Eukaryota > Metazoa > Arthropoda > Arachnida > Pseudoscorpiones > Chernetidae > Cordylochernes > Cordylochernes scorpioides. The sequence goes on from CP092876.1 coordinate 73,983,118, forward strand.
TACAGAACGGAGTTCGCAAGTGGACACGTTCACCAGTGGTAGCTCCATGGAAACTGAAGCGCTACGGACTTGCGCGTACGAATAGCGTGATTTTGAAGGTCACCAGCTTCCAACGCATCCTAGTGACCATTTCTTCTATACTAACTAATTTTTACAACGTTTCGTTCGCAGAAAAAAAAATAGGGAAACTTAATTATTGGATGGCCCTCGTATATGCTAAAAGGTACAACTTCCTCAAGTTTTGTCCATGAGTGGATATAGTGGTATAATGATAAGCAGAGAAATTTCACCATCTATAAAGATAAGTGGTAGTACCCATTTTTTCATGTGAGACTGACAAGAGAGAGTGAAGAGTAGTGGTAAATGTGATGGCCAAAACTTTCAAAGTCAAGATGTCATTTCATAATAATGAGCTAAATGGTCATTAAAGTGTTGTGCAAAATATTATGATTATTATTTTTATTTCCCTTGTATGCACGTATCATTCACTCTATTGCAAACCTCTACCCAACATAAAAAATAAACCTGCAAAAATGAGCTACATGATTTTAATAGGTCATTACAAGGTAAAAAGACCAAATCCAAATAAATAAATAGTGTGAGATTTCTGTAACAGTGTTGATAAAGTAAGATTTGGATTATAGATTATAATACAAGAAAATAAGACCTAATCCAAATAATTTATTAGTGTGTGATGTTTCGGCAACAGCATTGTCACCATCATCAGATAAAATTATTCTTTTGTCTGATGATGGTGACAATGCTGTTGCTGAAACGTCACACACTAATAAATTATTTAGATTAGGTCTTATTTTCTTGTATGTAACAGCGTTGTTACTATCATCAGACAAAAGACTGAATGTCTTCTCATTTATTTGTCCTTTCAGTCATTTGTCTGATGATGGTAACAACCTGTTACCCAAACGTCACACACTATTTATTTATTTGGATTTGGTTTTATTACCTTGTAGTTCAAATCTATAATTCAAATTGTGCCTTATCATTCATAGGTCATGTAATTTGAGAGTATTTGTGAGGAGAAAGGGATATTTCTGAGGGATGGGATAAGAGAGAGTTTACCTTGACAAAGACAGGTTCAAACTTGGCTGTGGCATCCTCACATGACACCGGGAGCTTGTGGGAATGGAAGATAAATGGGAAGTGGACGGGATCATCAGCTGCCAGGAGCTGGCCATCAGTCTGGAACCACTTGGTGCCCTGCACATTCCAGCAGGGATAGGGTGGGGGGAGAATATTGGCTTCAGAATAAGCTAATCTTAATGTACATCTAAAGACATGCAATATTCTTCTAATACGCCACTTTAAATATGCTAAGAAATTGGAAAAATAAGGCCAAACCCAAAACTTTCTGTGATATTTCTTCAGTACAGTAGAACTTCCAAGAGTGGACACTCGTGCTAGAAGACACCTCTAAACAAAGGACAGTTTTCATTTGCAAAAATATCATTTTTACTATTTAGAAACTCTCCAGTTAAGAGAACACCTCTTCCTAAAGAACACTTTGGCTTTGCAATTAGCTGTCCTTTACAGAGAGGTTCTACTGTATTTCTACATTACTAAGACTTTTAGAATCCTTCTGGCTCTGGCCTAAATAAACAAATTTTCCAATCAAGTGATTCCACACCATAATAGCGAGAGTCTTCTTCTTTCTTATCTCCACTCAATCATATTAAGGTTACAAGCTTGTAAAGCTTGAGACTTTTGATGGTGTCTGCTGGGGAAGAGTAGATAGTAGAGAGATAGCGAGAGTCTATTATTATTATTAGTTTATTTACAGTGTCCTTTACAGGGAGGTAGTACTAAAGTCCCACTATCATCAGTATATACAGTATAACCTCATTAATTCGACACATGCAAATTCGACACTCTACTTTTTTTCGACCATATTCTGATGTCCCAACCACCGGCCTATCAAATAACAAACTGTAATTCGACAGTATCGATAATACGACAGTTCTGATAGTTCGACCATTTTAAAATTAGAAATTTCGACAGTTGAATGTTTTTTTACATACAACTTTACAGCTAAACGGTATTACGGCGGCGGCAACAACAGCGGGCGCCGATAGGTTCGCGCATGCGCACTTTAAATTTCTGTTAGTTTAAGTTTCACTTTGCAGTGCCGTTGCGTAATGTCACAAGTGTTTTTTTTTTTACACAGGAATTTAGGAATTATTTTCTTTTTAAATTTCAGCATTGAAATATTTAAATTTTTTTAAATTTACAAATAATTTCCTTTCAAATAAATACATCTTCATAAAATGTAGCCACAATGATTATGATAACATTTTATTTCAATATTCCATTTCCATATTATTATAAAAGATTTAAACACAAAATCAATAACACCTGCAGCAGCAGTGGATGTCTTTAATACAATAGTTATTTAAAACACATTCAAGAGAAAGAAAGACATGCATGTTTTTTTTAAAATAGACCTTCTGGAATACATCCTGAATAGGATTTCAGTGCAAAAACAGACATCTATAAAGGAATTTTCAAAAAGATCTTCATGATTATTTTTAACCCTTAATTACTGGCGTTCAGCTTGAAAGGCCGTGTGAAAATTAAAAATGTTTGCCAGAATTTCAAAATGCATCATTTTTCTTCAAAATTTTAGGTAGCTTAATAAAATGCATTTATTTGAAGAACTTTGCACTTTAAGAGAAATCGATTCTGTATATCCCGAGTTATTAAATCAAACGGCCTTTAAAGCCGAGCGCCAGTAATTACGTCACTGGGAATTTTAGCGCCCCTATTATTAGCTGTTTTACTTTTGGTTTTATAGACGTTCAAACGCACCAAATAAGTTGAGCATTTGTTTTTTATTACTCTTGCTTTAATTATCTGCATTCTAAATTGTGTTTTGTGATTGTAATTTTGTATAATATAATAGAAGTTCAGTTCCACTTTTGGTTTTTCAAAAAACAAAAAATTGGTATTATGTCCCTAAAATTGGAAAATCTGTTACATTACTCTCCACAATGCATTCAACCACAAGAATTGATCAAGAAACTGCTGAACAAGAAAAGCCCAAGATAATCACATTTTATAATATGACCAAAGGTGGTGTAGATGTAGTTGATCAGACATATATTTTTAAGTTCATGCTCCTTTAACTGTTTTATGATAAGCAGCGGCCTCTCCCAAAGGTCCTGTTTAGTGCATCTAATAGGGGAATATATGGTGATAGAGCTGCACCTCCTGGCGGAAGAGTCGATTCCTGATGATGCGCTGTTGGCGACAGGGCAGGCCAGGTTTATGGCCGACATAGAGGCCCTCGGTGGCTCGGTATCTTGGGACGCCTCCTTCCTGGTCTCCGAACAGATCTTCCAGAGGCACTTCACACAACAGATAGCTGAGTGAACCATCTCTCTGGTGGTTGAGTAATGGTAGAAATCATTGATTTTTGACAGCAACAACCTAGGATCGAATCCTGAATTGGACACTTTTTATGAAGAAAAAAATTGTTTTAATGCCCCCCCCCCCAAATTCTTGCAAATATAACAACCCCATAGGATATTAATTTTGAGTGTTTTCTCTCTTTTATATATATAAACATTGGTATTATTTATGTATAGTTGACAGAATTTTAAATTATAATATAATGTGGCTTGTGATTGTAAAACGACATTTGAAAATCATCCCGCATGTGTTTCTTTCAAATCAAATAGGGTAGTCTAGTGGACATGGCATCTGCCCGGTAAGCGGAACATTGTGGGTTCGATTCCCATCCCTGGACACTTTTATTTTTCCATTTATCATTGCTCTTCACAATTCATCCTTTCATACTTCATCCCCAAGGTTGGAAATAATCGGTATTTCTCTGTGAAATAAATTTTGATTTTTTCGTTGAAAAGAAACACATGCGGGATGATTTTCAAATGTCATTTTACAGAATTTTAAATTAATATTATTTATCTGTCTCTCTCTCACGCTTACACACCCATACACTTTATTAAAAGAAAAATCTTCATTAGAAAAATGATTTTTGCCAAACAAGAGCAAGTTTTATTAGTGCTGTACAAGAGATTACTGTAAAAGGAGGAACCTACCAGGATCTGAGGAAGGGAAGAAAAGACATTCCTGTAACTTCTCTGCCAGCTCTTTGGCAGTGATGTACTCTGCCTTGCAGAACACTGTTGTCTCAAGTTGGTCGGCTGAGAAAGGCTGCAGGTCTTGGCCTTCTTCTGTAGGCAGCATAACATATTACATATTGATACAGATTTAAGTCACACACACTATATAAAAAGAGTATATATATATATTTGAAGAAATCACTGTAGAATAATTCTTAAACTCGAAATCTTGATAATTTGAATAAATTTTAGAAAAGAAACCTTTTGCAGAATAGTTAATTAAGTAATTAAAATAATTTTCTGAAATTTCAAACCCGATGGAATATAAACAGATGATCCAACTTGAAGAAAGGTCGATGTTAATCTTCACATTATGTAAATAACTGCTATGTTTACTTCTGCTTACCTATCTGAGAGAATCCTGTGTGGGACGATTGTCCTTAATAAAGACTTTTTGTTATATATATATATGTCATAATTTGTATAGTTAATGCCCAAGAGATATAATTTATTTTCGTCAAAAGAAGTATGTAAATATGTTAAGCTTGTGTTAAAATGTAAATATGCAAATTCACCCATCTATAAAAACTGTACAAAAAATAAAGGTGGAAGACATCGCGGTGTGCGCTGTTCGCTTGGCACAACGGCTGCTCCCTTCCATTCGACCACGACAGCTACGACATATGTCGTATTCAACAATGAAATAAGAAGAAACGGGAAGTGTACCATCTTCCTTTGAATCCTCTTCAGACACGGTGGTGGTGGCAGAAGTTTCCTGCCCCGGAGTCTCGTCCCAGTTGTGGGTGAAGAACTCAAACGATTCTTCTGGAGTGGCGAAATTCTCCTGTGGACAGCACAGGCAACAGATTGATAGGTGAGTTTATTTACTGAAGTTGTAGTATTTGTTTATATGACAGTGTTTTAGATGACATCAGGAATTCCAAGGAGTATTTTAAAAGTTTCAGAGAGAGTAGAGAACATGCATCCATTTATTTATACAATCAAAAGAACAGCTACCAATAATGAGTGTAGGGTATATGCAATTCAGTAAAAGAAGCCTCTCTACAATATCATAATGTTCAATAAAAATGTGAACTATTAATACACAGGTGAAGAGAAACTAGAACATATAAGGGTTTAAAAATGATGCATCATTAACCATTTTTCCAATCTCGCAGATTTGGATCAAAAAAGAAAGAAAAAGATGCATCGCTACACTTTGGTAAATTCTTGAAAGTCCACCTGTAAAGAAAGCTATTCTGTGTTAATGACTTTCAGCAGTGCATGAACAACTTCGATTTCACCAGGAACACATGGAATCTGAAGAACTAAAATGGTAGTAGAGTAATTCTTCCTGGAATGAACTTATACGATAATAACAAGGCGAAGGAAGACGAGTATCTTTATTGGTGCATAAGAGCGAGCATGAACACATTCTCATTCCTACAGCACCATTACAGACAGTTCAGGGGCTCCCCAATGGGCAGCCCTCTATCTACCATTATTGCCGAAATTGTCATGACTAGAATAGATAATTGGATTACTCATACCCTTCCAACAGATATCCAGTTCTGGCGCAGGTACATTGATGATGTCTTCTGTGTATGCAAAAGGGGTCAGGAGAGCTTCATACTATCAACCCTTAATAATTACAACCAAGATATTTCCTTCACTCTAGAAACTGAAACTAACCATGTTCTCCCATTCCTAGACATCTTAATTATCCGCACCCCATCCTTATTTCACACTACAGTTTATCATAAAAAACAATGCCCCCCCTGCTACACTCATTACAATTCTCACTGCCCCACCTCCCATAAAATCAATATTGTTAGAACTCTTACAAAAAGAATATCCACCCATTGTTCCATAGACATCTTTAAAATAATAGAAAGAAATCGCATTATAACACAGCTCTCCATGGCTTCTTTTCCACTCTGGTTCATTAACAAATATACTTACACACCTGCATCCTCCAATCCTTCCATGACATACAGATCATTGTGTTTTCTCCCTTACTCCCCCTCCTCTGTTGATATAGCCAGAAAACTCAAATCCTATGGCATCCGTACCATATATAAAAACTCCCCGAACCTTCTTTCATCCCTCCGTCACCCTCATACTAAGTCCTCAGCTTCTCCTGCCCCCCTTCGTTCTGTGGGTGCAGTCTACTCCGTCTCATGCGAACAGTGCCCTGCCACTTACGTCGGTGAGACGGGTAGATCTGTATCCATCAGGATGACTGAACATTCCCGCAATATTTCCCGTCAAGATACCAAGTCCCTCATTTACCAACATATGCAGACCACGGGCCACACGTTCAACATCAACAACCCCACCATACATTACAGCCACATACATATCTTACACCAAAGACTCATTTTAGAATCAATAGTATCCCACAAACTAAATAGCATCAATAGAAAAATAGAACTTCCAGAAGCCTATCATCCTCTCCTGTCCTTTATTTAAACCTCCCCCTTGTATTTAACTGTAGAATATTGACCTCCCTGAAGCATGTCAAGCTCTCCTGGCCTTTATGTATAAATTTCTCTTTTATATGCTTGATATCCCATTGCAGCCATGTGTTATCCCTACTGATATTTCTTACCTACAGCTAATGTTCTAGCATCCCTTCTATTACCCTATAGGATTTCTATTTCATTTTTTCCATTTTTATTTTTACCTCTCATTTTTACAAATAGTTAAATTGCCCATTTGCATGCTTTTTTCTATATTTATGTAAATTAATAAGTGTATATATTCTCTACAGCCATCTATGTCGTTCATAGCGTCGTTATATCTTGCCAGTCGAAGGGCTTTTGCCCGAAAGCTCGCTCTTATGCACCAATAAAGATACTCGTCTTCCTTCGCCTTGTTATTATCGTATAAACTAAAATGGTATTCAACTTTTACGATTGACAAGTTCCTAGAGTAAAGCGCTTTTCCAATTAGCCAAAGGTGGTATTATGGCAAATATTCATGTCAGAGATAGTCAACGCCGTTTTAACGGTCATTTTACGATCCATTTGTTCCTTTAATTTGGTTGTTGTTCCTCCAGGAGAATTATATCTGAGAGTTATATACACATCAACGAAATCTCGTGGGGGAAAATCGCAGGGAATAATGATACCATTCCCTTCTTCAATAATGAACATTATTTACAATTACAATCAATTAAAAGCTTCATTTGGAGTATGTGTCTCCGAGACCTGGACTCTTAGAAAGTCAGAAATGGTAATGTTACAGACTTTCAAGATGTGGTGCTAACGCTGAATAATGGGAATTCCATGGAGTAACAGACAAAGCAATGAAAAAAATTCCAAAAACGATCGAGGGAGGAAATGGCCTACTGGAAACAAACGAGAGGAGGAGAACCAGCATGTTTGGGCATTTTGTCCGACACTTAAAATGGATTATGGGATTGTTGGGGGGATGTATGGAAGGTAGACCAAGAATAAAATGGAATTCGCAGTCAAATTCGGAAGAAGCCCCTGACGATACCTTTAAAAGACTAGTCATAGAAAGGAAGTTCTGAGTGGACAGGAATACTGTCTACCAACCTACGGGTTAAAGATTTACAATGACATCATGGGTTTTGCGAAACATTTTCAGTACATTCAGAGAAAAACACAACCGCAACAACCAATAGTTTACTTCAACTCCTGATGTTTCAGTGAATTACTATCACTCTTTTCAGGGGAATGACACAGTCACTGAAATGTCGGGAGTTAAACTATTGGTTGATGTGTTTTTCTCTGAATCAACTTCCAACCAACAACTGATCTTCAGTATAATTGTATTGGATTGTTTGATTTAAATGACAGGTGTTTGAAGATGAATTATTGGCCTCTTCTTCTTCTTTCTTATATCCACTCAATCATATTAGGATATCAAATTGTGACCTTTGATGGTGTCTGTTTGATAACCATCATGACTGGGTGAAGTAGAATGTGTCTGCCTTTGTCATTAAGATTGGGAGCACTACTCAGTGGCAGGCCGACTTAGCTCCAAAAGAAATGGCCGCCTCTGACATAAGGAACAGACACCATGTGCAGCCGCTCCTAACATGGAGTACAAACGCTGCTGTATCCCTGAATTAGGAGCCTTTACAGGATACTATCAGCTGGGCCAGCTGAGCCCAGGTTTTTTAGTGAGCTTGTTACTGCTTCCCTTCCTCCTTTTTCATATGGGCTTGGGACCGGCAAAGGCGGAGTTTGAATTATTGACGAATATTACTAAATGAAACTACGGCTATGTGATTTTTCAGTCAGTCCATTGTGTACTGGGCGGCGCCCTACCCCGAGAGAAGGTATTGAGGAGAACGGAAGAGGGCAGTCATCCGTCCGGAAGGAAGCTCCGTTGGCAGTTACCGCCCAGACGACCTACGGAAGCAGCTGGCAGAGCTAATTGGCTGACAACATTGCACGTGGCTCCACACCCAACGTCAGAGCGAACGGCGTCGTTGATACACCACGCCACAATGAATGCCTAGCCTCACCTTCTTCATCTTGTTAGTTATCCATCATCTCTTGTGCTATTTTGATATCAAAACCCAACACTTTAATCGTGGAATTCCCTCTTATCGGAGAAATATTTCTAAAAAGTATAGCATAATGAGAAAAATTTTGGTGAAGACTCTATTAAACTAAGACGCGAGGATCGGTGGACGAGTGATCTAACCGTTGGTTTTCGACCGCTACGACCCCCGGGATCGAATCCCGCATTGGGCACGTTTTCTAAGTTAAAAAAAAAATGCTCCAATGGCCCTCGATTCTTGCGAAAGTCGAACTCCACAAGCGAGTGCAAGTAACCAAACAGGGCTCTGGCACATTTGTAAGTACAAAAGTCGAACTGGTTTTCACGTGTGTAGACATGTGGAGCACTTACAGTAAAAAGCAGTCGCCAACTGGCCTTGATTATCATGGCCTATACCACGTGTACTAGGGATAAAAAAAAAAAGACGCGATATCTCCTGGATAAAGCTTTGAGCAGCGCGATTTAGTTTTCTTTTTCAAACACACAGAACAAATTAAAACCGTTTACCGCGTTGGGAAATGACTGGTAAACCTCTGAGGTGTTTTCGCCATTTAATCTGTCTTACCTCTCTAATATTGAGCGCTTTTGCTTATATATGTGGTACACTAGAGGATTTCTTGGTATTTACCGAAACTATGCACATAATCTTTGAGGACAAAATACATACAAATACATGCATCGAGCATCTTTCTTCCGCAAATAATTCACAAAAGGCCAGTTATAAGGCCAGTATAAATAAAACCTAAGGCGTTAGCGCGGCATATCTACAAAAGACATGCCATCAAAAGACAGGCATTGAAAAGAAAGCTCAGGGATCAAGAATGCGCACTGCTTGCCACCAAACTATGGATGAGGGATCCAGATCAAAATCCCGACAGCCGAAATCGCGACAGCCCAAAACTCTAACACTCCAAAATCCCGACAGGGACGAAATACCGACATACCAAAAATTCCGACAGGGACGAAATACCGACAATCCAAAATCCCGACAGGGATAAAATACCGACAATCCAAAACTCCGACAGGGACGAAATACCGACAATCCAAAACCCCGACAGGGACGAAATACCGACAATCCAAAATCTCGACAGGGTCGAAAAACCGACATACCAAAAATTCCGACAGGGATAAAATACCGACATTCCAAAAATACCGACAGGGACGAAATACTACAATCCAAAATCCCGACAGGGATAAAATACCGACAATCCAAAATCCCGACAGGGACGAAAAACCGACATTCTAAAATCCCGAGAGGGACGAAAAACCGACATACCAAAAATTCCGACAGGGATAAAATACCGTCACTCCCAAAATACCGACAGGGACGAAATACTACAATCCAAAATCCCGACAGGGATAAAATACCGACAATCCAAAATCCCGACAGGGACGAAAAACCGAGATTCTAAAATCCCGAGAGGGACGAAAACCGACATACCAAAAATTCCGACAGGGATAAAATACCGACATTCCAAAAATACCGACAGGGACGAAATACTACAATCCAAAATCCCGACAGGGATAAAATACCGACAATCCAAAATCCCGACAGGGATGAAATACCGACAATCCAAAATCCCGACAGGGACGAAATACCGACAATCCAAAATCCCGACAGGGATGAAATACCGACAATCCAAAATCCCGACAGGGACGAAATACCGACAATCCAAAATCCCGACAGGGACGAAATACCGACAATCCAAAATCCCGACAATCCCAAATTACCGACAGACCAAAATCCCAACAATCCCAAATTCCCAACAGAGCATAATCCCGACAAATTAGGAAATGAATAAGTCAAAGGTTATATAAATACCCCATCAAATCACGGGGGAACACTAAGACTCATAATTCAAATTTATAATAGAAACATTGTTTCCATTCCAAATTGACTAAATACAATACGCATCTTTATGATAGGAAACTTGTAGTGTTTTTTAATTTTTTTTTTTTAATGTCGGGATTTCGTCTTCCAGTCGGAATTTCGTCCCCGTCGGTATTATGTCCCGGTGTGAGGAGACAAAGCGTTAATCCAGGTGGTGTTATGGAAAATATTATCTCTCTCTTCCTTCTGATTAAAGAATCAAGTCGAGGAGGACTATATCCTTACACAATCAAAACTCCTTACATCCCAACGTCAACCACGAATACCTCATTAATGTGTTTCCATGTGCTCATGCACAAAGCTGTTGCATAGCTAATCTAACTACTTGTTGGCAAAAACATTTTGAAGGTTATAAAAGAATATATTGTAGCAAAAAGTATTTATTATATTTTAAGTACAGATTATTAATTTTTTATATTTGTATTATTTATATTTTTCTACTCTAGAAACTTCCCTCATTGCTTATCTTGTATCTAATAAATGTTGATTTGTTTGTTCTTGCCTCAAACAGCTGCAAAGTTCTAGTCCTCCCGCCTTCTTCCTGCCTCCTGACCTCCGCGGACCCAATCCGGCCTAACCTGCCTCTTCCCTGACGGAGATCCTGTCCCTAGCCTCCCCAGCCTGGTAATAGTGGTTTTATATATTCCGCTTTATGCGGATATTGGGGCTCAAAAATCATTTTATTTTGGTTAGCAGCCCCGTAAATAAAGATATTTCCGTTCTTGTCTCAAACAAATTGCTGTGTCATCCTGAAGTTTGTCTTTCCTAATTTTCTACGTTACTAAATTAATATATGAAATACACATTTCTATATCATAAATAACAGTCCTTCATTCCCTCGATATTTCGGCGACTCTACCCCTTTTTTTTTATCCATATTACGCCGTCTCGTATGAAAGTTTAAGCAATAAGCATTAGTGCTTGATAAAGACAGCCGAGAAACATGTGGGAAAAAGAAGGGATATACATATAATGTAATCATATCCTTATAAACCAAGCGTTCGAAACAACTCATCTTCCAAAACCGAAAATTCGTTGGATTTACAACAGAGAAGGTTTGTTTTCGGTTTATGTAGAACGTAATAATGGACGATGTCCATTTCCCGGAACGGTGTTTATAGTTCCCTACAGAATTTCCAACTCAATATTAGGAATACTATCAATCCCGACACCAAGACTAACAACTCATTTACAACAATGGCATAGTACAATTGGAAAAGAGATGAGTGAATATTTTAATGGCGCTAACAGCAAGATATGACGTTGAACAACAAATTTATAAATTTAGCGCTTCAAATTGATTCAAAAGGATATCTAGAATGGTCTGATATGGTTTCATTTATCCATGAAGCATCTTCTCGCTTAAGTTCTGGAAACTTGGCAAGAGAGAGATTCAAAGAATAAACAGTTTACAAGTTCAGGATGACAAATTAACTTAAATATTAAAAAAAGATGAACGTTTAAACACTTCATGATTGCAAAAATTATCAACAAGCCAGCTCTGAGAGAATAGTTTCAACTCAAGTTCAACATTTGAGAGAATATAAACAAATATTCTTCTATAATTGAAAGTACTTATCAGTGTTGAAGTGAACTTGAAAGATTTAAATATCCACCAAGTTTTACATATCAATTAAATCAATTGGACAAAAGTTCCACACCAAACGAATTCGTTCGACCAAAAATTTGAATTTATTAGAAAAAAAAAGAACAATAATGAGCTGATCAAAGATATCAAAACAAGCATTTTGTTCAGGGCAACATGGGTATTTCTGCATTATCCTTTGAAAATAGACATAATCTAGCATGATTACATATTAATATGGACTGAAGGCTGTATTATTTCACAACCTCCTGGCATTCATTTTAAAGACAAAGATCGCCTCTGATATCACAAGGACATTTTAAACCTGGAATGAGGCGTTTCATGATGATACAAATCAATGAAGTTCTAGGGCTGTACGGCGTATTTATAATTTTCAAATAATTTCTACTATGATTCGCATGATTGTGCATGTTCAACGTGTTTAAGTGATTTTTAATACCGGAATTAACAACAACAACAACAATAGCCTTTATTGGGCACACGTGCCATAAAGGATTCTCTCTGTAGGACAAAATATATAAATAACAAATTAGCATCGTAGTTATATACAAGTAATAATACCGGAATTAGAAATCAGCTTCATATGATTCTGCAATCGTCAGTAGCCAACCAGGCTGGGGATCAGCACAACTGGATTTCAGAAGTACGGTCGGGGATTTATTCAGAAATAGACAGTAGCCATCCAGGCTGGTGATCAGTACAACTGGATTTCTGAAGTACTGTCGGAGATTTATTCATAAATCGTCAGCAGCCATCCAGGCTAGAAATCAGCAAAACTGGATTTATGAAGTACTGTCGGAGATTTATTCAGAAATCGTCAGTAGCCATTCAGGCTGGGGATCAGTACAACTGGATTTATGAAGTACTGTCGGAGATTTATTCAGAAATCGTCAGTAGCCATCCAGGCTGGAGATCAGTACAACTGGATTTATGAAGTACTGTCGGATATTTATTCAGAAATCGTCAGTAGCCATCCAGGCTGGGGATCAGCACAACTGGATTTCTGAAGTAGTGTCGGAGATTTATTCAGCAATCGTCAGTAGCCATCCAGACTGGGGATCAGCACAACTGGATTTCTGAAGTACTGTCGGAGTTTTATTTAGAAATCGTCAGTAGCCATCCAGGCTGGGGATCAGTACAACTGGATTTATGAAGTACTGTCGGAGATTTATTCAGAAATCGTCAGTAGCCATCCAGGCTGGGGATCAGTACAACTGGATTTATGAAGTACTGTCGAGGATTTATTCAGAAATCGTCAGTAGCCATCCAGGCTGGGGATCAGTACAACTGGATATCTGAAGTACTGTCGGAGATTTATTCAGAAATCGTCAGCAGCCATCCAGGCTGGGGATCAGTACAACTGGATTTCTGGAGTACTGTCGGAATTTTATTCAGAAATCGTCAGTAGCCAACCAGGCTGGGGATCAGTACAACTGGATTTCTGAAGTACTGTCGAGGATTTATTCAGAAATCGTCAGCAGCCATCCAGGCTGGGGATCAGTACAACTGGATTTCTGAAATACTGTCGGAGATTTATTTAGAAATCGTCAGTAGCCATCCAGGCTGGGGATAAGACAATTGGATTTCTGAAGTACAGTCGAGGATTTATTCAGAAATCGTCAGCAGCCATCCAGGCTGGGGATAAGCACAACTGGATTTCAGAAGTACAGTCGGGGATTTATTCAGAAATCGTCAGCAGTCATCCAGGCTGGGGATAAGAACAACTGGATTTCTTAAGTACTGTCGAGGATTTATTCAGAAATCGTCAGTAGCCATCCAGGCTGGGGATCAGTACAACTGGATTTCTGGAGTACTGTCGGTGATTTATTCAGAAATCCTCAGCAGCCATCCAGGCTGGGGATCAGCAAAACTGGATTTCTGAAGTACTGTCGGAGATTTATTCAGAAATCGTCATTAGCCATCCAGGCTGGGGATCAGTACAACTGGATTTATGAAGTACTGTCGGAATTTTATTCAGAAATCGTCAGTAGCCAACCAGGCTGGGGATCAGTACAACTGGATTTCTGAAGTACTGTCGAGGATTTATTCAGAAATCGTCAGCAGCCATCCAGGCTGGGGATCAGTACAACTGGATTTCTGAAATACTGTCGGAGATTTATTTAGAAATCGTCAGTAGCCATCCAGGCTGGGGATAAGACAATTGGATTTCTGAAGTACTGTCGAGGATTTATTCAGAAATCATCAGCAGCCATCCAGGCTGGGAATAAGCACAACTGGATTTCAGAAGTACAGTCGGGAATTTATTCAGAAATCGTCAACAGTCATCCAGGCTGGGGATAAGAACAACTGGATTTCTTAAGTACTGTCGAGGATTTATTCAGAAATCGTCAGTAGCCATCCAGGCTGGGGATCAGTACAACTGGATTTCTGGAGTACTGTAGGTGATTTATTCAGAAATCCTCAGCAGCCATCCAGGCTGGGGATCAGCAAAACTGGATTTCTGAAGTACTGTCGGAGATTTATTTAGAAATCGTCAGTAGCCATCCAGACTGGGGATTAGCACAACTGGATTTCTGAAGTACTGTCGGAGATATATTTAGAAATCTTAGTAACCATCCAGACTGGGGATCAGCACAACTGCAATTCTGAAGTACTATCGGATATTTATTCAGAAATCTTCAGCAACCATCCAGGCTGGGGATCAGTACAACTGAATTTCTGAAGTACTGTCGGAGATTTATTCAGAAATCGTCAGTAGCCATCCAGGCTGGGGATCAGCACAACTGGATTTCTGAAGTACTGTTGAGGATTTATTCAGAAATCGTCAGTACCATCCAGGCTGGGGATCAGTACAACTGGATATCTGAAGTACTGTCGGAGATTTATTCAGAAATCGTCAGCAGCCATCCAGGCTGGGGATAAGCACAACTGGATTTCAGAAGTACAGTCAGGGATTTATTCAGAAATCGTCAGCAGTCATCCAGGCTGGGGATAAGAACAACTGGATTTCTTAAGTACTGTCGAGGATTTATTCAGAAATCGTCAGCAGCCATCCAGGCTGGGGATCAGCAAAACTGGATTTCTGAAGTACTGTCGGAGATTTATTCATAAATCGTCAGTAGCCATCCAGGCTGGGGATCAGCACAACTGGATTTCTGAAGTACTGTTGAGGATTTATTCAGAAATCGTCAGTACCATCCAGGCTGGGGATCAGTACAACTGGATATCTGAAGTACTGTCGGAGATTTATTCAGAAATCGTCAGCAGCCATCCAGGCTGGGGATAAGCACAACTGGATTTCAGAAGTACAGTCAGGGATTTATTCAGAAATCGTCAGCAGTCATCCAGGCTGGGGATAAGAACAACTGGATTTCTTAAGTACTGTCGAGGATTTATTCAGAAATCGTCAGCAGCCATCCAGGCTGGGGATCAGCAAAACTGGATTTCTGAAGTACTGTCGGAGATTTATTTAGAAATCGTCAGTAGCCATCCAGGCTGGGGATCGGCACAACTGGATTTCTGAAGTACTGTCGAAAATTTATTCAGCAATCGTCAGTAGCCATCCAGGCTGAGGATCAGCACAACTGGATTTCTGAAGTACTGTCGAAGATTTATTTAGAAATCGTCAGTAGCAATCCAGGCTGGGAATCAGCACAACTGGTTTTCTGAAGTACTGTCGGAGATTTATTTAGAAATCGTCAGTAGCCATCCAGACTGGGGATCAGCACAACTGGATTTCTGAAGTACTGTCGGAGATTTATTTAGAAATCGTCAGTAGCCATCCAGACTGGGGATTAGCACAACTGGATTTCTGAAGTACTGTCGGAGATATATTTAGAAATCTTAGTAACCATCCAGACTGGGGATCAGCACAACTGCAATTCTGAAGTACTATCGGATATTTATTCAGAAATCTTCAGCAACCATCCAGGCTGGGGATCAGTACAACTGGATTTATGAAGTACTGTCGGATATTTATTCAGAAATCGTCAGTAGCCATCCAGGCTGCGGATCAGTACAACTGGATTTATGAAGTACTGTCGGAGATTTATTCATAAATCGTCAGTAGCCATCCAGGTTGGGGATCAGTACAACTGGATTTATGAAGTACTGTCGAGAATTTATTCAGAAATCGTCAGTAGTCATCCAGGCTGGGGATCAGCAAAACTGGATTTCTGAAGTACTGTCGGAGATTTATTCAGAAATCGTCAGTAGTCATCCAGGCTGGGGACCAGCACAACTGGATTTCTGAAGTACTGTCGAGGATTTATTCAGAAATCGTCAGTAGCCATCCAGGCTGGGGATCAGTACAACTGGATATCTGAAGTACTGTCGGAGATTTATTCAGAAATCGTCAGCAGCCATCCAGGCTGGGGATAAGCACAACTGGATTTCTTGAGTACTGTCGGAGATTTATTCATAAATCGTCAGTAGCCATCCAGGCTGGGGATCAGTACAACTGGATTTCTGGAGTACTGTCGGAATTTTATTCAGAAATCGTCAGTAGCCAACCAAGCTGGGGATCAGTACAACTGGATATCTGAAGTACTGTCGGAGATTTATTCAGAAATCGTCAGCAGCCATCCAGGCTGGAGATCAGTACAACTGGATTTCTGAAGTACTGTCGGTGATTTATTCAGAAATCGTCAGTAGCCATCCAGGCTGGGGATCAGCACAACTGGATTTCTGAAGTACTGTCGAGGATTTATTCAGAAATCGTCAGCAGCCATCCAGGCTGGGGATCAGTACAACTGGATTTCTGAAATACTGTCGGAGATTTATTTAGAAATCGTCAGTAGCCATCCAGGCTGGGGATAAGACAACTGGATTTCTGAAGTACTGTCGAGGATTTATTCAGAAATCGTCAGCAGCCATCCAGGCTGGGATAAGCACAACTGGATTTCAGAAGTACAGTCGGGGATTTATTCAGAAATCGTCAGCAGTCATCCAGGCTGGGGATAAGAACAACTGGATTTCTGAAGTACTGTCGAGGATTTATTCAGAAATCGTCAGCAGCCATCCAGGCTGGGGATCAGCAAAACTGGATTTCTGAAGTACTGTCGGAGATTTATTTAGAAATCGTCAGTAGCCATCCAGGCTGGGGATCGG
>CP092876.1:74000423-74175616 GCA_030710605.1 Cordylochernes scorpioides
CACAACTGGATTTCTGAAGTACTGTCGAATATTTATTCAGCAATCGTCAGTAGCCATCCAGGCTGAGGATCAGCACAACTGGATTTCTGAAGTACTGTCGGAGATTTATTCAGAAATCGTCAGTAGCCATCCAGGCTGGGGATCAGCACAACTGGATTTCTGAAGTACTGTCGGAGATTTATTTAGAAATCGTCAGTAGCCATCCAGACTGGGGATTAGCACAACTGGATTTCTGAAGTACTGTCGGAGATATATTTAGAAATCTTAGTAACCATCCAGACTGGGGATCAGTACAACTGCAATTCTGAAGTACTATCGGATATTTATTCAGAAATCTTCAGCAACCATCCAGGCTGGGGATCAGCACAACTGGATTTCTGAAGTACTGTCGGAGATTTATTCTAGAAATCGTCAGTAGCCATCCAGGCTGGGAATCAGCACAACTGGATTTCTGAAGTACTGTCTGAGATCTATTCAGAAATCGTCAGTAGCCATCCAGGCTGGGGATCAGCACAACTGGATTTCTGAAGTAGTGTCGGAGATTTATTCAGCAATCGTCAGTAGCCATCCAGACTGGGGATCAGCACAACTGGATTTCTGAAGGACAGTTTTCAATTGCAAAATTACAATTTTTACTATTTAGAAACTCTCCAGATGAAAAAGGAGGGGGGGAGCAGTAACAAGCTCACTAAAAAACCTGGGCTCAGCTGGCCCGGCTGATAGTATCCTGTAAGGGCTCTTAATACAGGGATACAGGATGAGTACCGGCTGCACATCGGTTCTGTTCATGTCAGAGGCGGCCATTTCTTTTGGAGCTAAGTCAGCCTGCCACTGAGTAGTACTCCCAGTCTTAATGACAAAGGCAGACGCATTTTACTTCACAGATAAGAAAGAAGAGGAAGAGAGGACACCTCTCCCTAAAGGACATTTTAGCTCTGCAATTAGGTGTTCTTTACAGGGAGGTAGTTCTACTGTATTTCAATATGGCCATATGTTGTAAGGATATGTGTGGATGGAGGACTATCTGGAGTCAAAGAGAAGTACATAATTAGAAACACTTACTACTTCAGTAAAATTCCGGTGCTTCTCCAACTCTTCTTGGATCTTGAACTCTTCAATTTCTATCTGAAAAAAAAACCCACTATTTTCTAATTTATCTCCCAAGTAAACATGGTACAGATCCAAGTTAAAAAGATCAAATCTAAATAAATAGTGTGTGATGTTTCGGCGTTGTTACTGAAATGTCAAACACTATATATTTATTTGGATTTGATCTTATTACCTTGTGTTTATAATTTATAATATAAACTGGGTCCGGCTTCGCCTGGGGTTTTATACAGTGAAAGTTTGCCTAACGATTCCGAACACACAGAATATTATGATAATAATATTCGTTACATTATATATTTATATAATATATATTTTTCGAGCAAATATATCCACTCTCTCTACTAAATATCTTTAAAGACCAATATGCGTGTTCAATTACAACAAGATGAATCTTCTGAACGATTTGCAAAACAATTGTTAGATATTGGGAATGGTAAAATGGAAATGGACGAATCCACACACTGTATTACATTACCAGAAAACTTTTGTCACTTTGTAAAATCCACTGATGAATTGATTGCCAAAGTTTTTCCAAATTTATCGCAGAATTATAAAAATAATCATTGAGTTAGTGAGCGTGCTATATTGTCAGCCAAAAACATTGATGTGAATTTAATTAACTGCACAATTCAAAATGAAATACCTGAAGAAGAAACAACATATAAATCCATAGATACTGTTGTCAATCCCGATGAATCAGTTAATTATCCAATAGATTTTTTAAATTCATTGGATCTACCAGGAATGCCACCGTATATTTTATCTTTGAAAATTGGTTCCCCAATCATCCTTCTACGAAATATAAATCCACCGCGTCTATGCAATGGGACTAGGCTATCAGTAAAAAAATTAATGAATAACATAATTGAGGCAACCATTTTAAATGGAAAATATCAAGGGGAACATGTACTACTACCACACATTCCCATGATACCAACGGGTACTCCATTTGAATTCAAACGTTTACAGTTTCTTGTACGACTAGTGTTAGAACTCATGGCATATTGTATGTATATATGTAAATATTACAACTATTTTCATATTTTGGGTTTTTGTGTGTGTGACCCCTCTGCGAAGGGGAATCTATTTTTTGCTGTTTCACACACCGGCCCCCCCCCCTGCCGAGAGAATGTAAGCGTCCACCGGCCGGATGGACAGTCCAAGTACCCACCGACCAATCGGAAGGGCGGAGGGGTCAAAAAGGTCAGGGCGCGGGGGCAGTGTTGGTGTCACAGCTGTGCCGTGTAGACAAGAAAAAAGCCTCGCGGGGACTTGCCCAAGATGAGCTCCGGGATCTTCGTCCATCTTCCATAAACGACCATACAAGCGGTCTGAGAAGGGACTGAGTGGCTGACATCTCAAAGATAGGTGAAGCCGAGACGAATCTTTGAGAGAACCGAGGGCGATGAATTGTGCTTCATCTGAAGATACCAGGAAGTTCATCGAGGACGACGAATTGTGCTTCCAAGGCAGGGGGGCTCGGGCAAGCCGACCTAACAACCGAGAGGAACTGTTTTTGGTGAGCACTCTCTCACATGCTTTTATTTCCTAAAAATTGATATATTTTTTATGTTAATCTAGCATATTTTTTTGTATTTTTCTTTTCTTATTTTTACTAAGTTTTTTCTATTTTCGTCAATATAATCATTTTATATATTTTCTTTTGTTAAAAAACATTTAAGTTGCATGCAAAAATTTTGGAATACACAAAATAATAAGTTTTTCATATATTTTTTATCCTTCATTTTATAGCTAACATTAAACAAAACTTTATATGTGTAACCTTTTGTTGTCTTCCTTTTTTCTTGCTTGAACACCCAAGGCAGCCCAAAACAATATCAAACTTTAGGTTAAAGTTTTTATTTTGTTAAAAAGGGGGTTTGTGGAGCGTTCAGAATTTTTATTTTTCCTCCACGAGCTTTTTTAATTACCCCGTTCTTAACATTTATATTTTTTGGCGTCCCCGGGTGGGCTGCATTGGCTGGTCAAATCGAGAAAAAGAGAGAAAAAAAAAGAAAGGCTTCTAGAAATATTATACAGTAAATAATGCACACACAGAGTATTGATACATTAAAAAGGGCTAGAGCCCCCAAAAGAGCTATTTTTACTCGGCTGTCCACCGAGTTTTGGACTGAAATAGAAAAGCCTGATTTCGATGCAGAAAAATATAGAGCTAAATATAACCGAATTTGTGCTCTCTCTAAGGAAATAAGTGAAATTGATTCAAGGTATCATGGGCTCCTTCTGGAGGATGAAACCATAACGGAGGTCAAAATCGAAGAAGAATTCGAGGGTTGTGAAAACTATGTTCAAGGGATGTTTGACATAGAAAATAAATATTTGTCTTGGTGTGAAACCGCGAGGGATAGGGTCGACGGCTCATTGGTGGAGTCCACGGCGAATTCGGTTGTAAATACCGAATCTAAAAGAACTATTAGGTTGCCAAAAGTGGAGCTACCAAAATTTAAGGGCAACCTAGAGGATTGGCTCTCATGGTGGGGGCAATTTAGTAAAATTAATTACGATGAAACTCTTGGGGATGTAGATAAATTTCACTATCTGCTACAAGCGGTAGTCGAGGGATCCAGAGCTCAACGTCTTGTGTGCAGTTACCCTATAACTGAAGATAATTATCCCAAGGTAATAAAAGCCCTAAAAGATCGATTCGGAGATAAGAACCTTCTCATAGAACACTACATAAGGAGACTGTTGAAACTGGTTGTTTCTAATGCAAGGAAAGAAAACCTTCCTCTTGACGAGATCTACGATGATCTAACGGCTCACTTAAAGAACCTGGAATCACTGGGTGTTAACACGGAGATGGCAGGCGTGTTTCTCTACTCATTGGTTGAATCAAGTCTGCCATTGGACATTATTCAGGTGTGGCAGAGGAATCCTGCTGTGGGCTATGGGATAAAAGAAGAAGGAGCGGAGATTGGAGATAAGAGCGATGCCGGCGGTAGACTACAGGCTCTGATGAACTTCTTTCGGGATGAAGTGAAGGGTGCTGAGCGAATGGCATTTGTTAAGGAGAATTTTGAGGGTAATAGCTCAATGAGGGTCACAGGTTCTCAGCTAAAGATTCCCCGGAAGACACCGCCCACTGTCTCCAATTTATTCGGCAGCGCATTTAAGAGAAAATGCATATTCTGCCAGAGGGATAATCACCTGAGTAGTAGATGTTTTGTTGCCTCGCGGCTTACACCTAGCGAGAGGGATCAAAAGATAAAGGAGGCTAAAGTCTGCTTTAAATGTCTAAAGGGTAACCATCTGAAAAGGGAATGCCGAGCAGACATAAAATGTAGAAATTGCGGAAGAGATCATCTAGATATCTTTTGCAATAAAATTGCCTTGAAGCAAGGAGGAAACAATAGTTTCAAAGGTGAAAAATCTGAGGTTACTAATGATGGAAATGCAACATGCACGGGTGTTAATATGTCTGCGCGAACATGCGCCAATGACATCTTACTCATGACTTCCGTGGCGAAATTGAAAGGGGCTAAAGAGACTAAAGAAGTCAAGGTGTTATTTGACACCGGAAGTCACTACTCCTAGATAAAGAGATCTATTGTCGAAAAACTGGGTTTTAACAAAATAGGAGAGATAAGTTTGGAAAAATCTCTTTTCGGGGGAGGAAATATGAAGGAGGCGTTGCACGGAAAATATGTTTTGAAACTGGGAAGTCTAACCAATAAAATTGATGTAGACATAGTCGCCCTCGATCAACCAGAAATTTGTGCAAAGATACCGCCGATTCCAAGAGGACGTTTGTTATACAAACTAAAACGGAAAAAGATCTATATTCACCCGTCAAATTTTAGAAATGAGGAAATAGATATTTTAATAGGTAGTGACTACTTTGGACAATTACTGACCGGGAAGGTCGTCCATCTAGGAGAGGACCTAACTGCCGTAGAGACCAAATTAGGATGGACGCTTATGGGGCAATCTCCGGTGGTGTGTAAGGAGGATAAGGTCCAAATTGCATTGAATATGTTGGTTGCAAGAAACAACTTGAAGGATCTTTGGGAGCTGGATGTCTTGGGAATCCAAGATCCCATCGAAGTTGTCTCAAAAAAGAAAAGGGAAACTGAACTAAGGGAACATTTTATAAAAAATATAAAGAGGGATGAAGATCAACGATATTCAGTCGCGCTACCATGGAAATGTGAAAGAAATAATATACCCTCGAATTTAGAAATAGCGCAGAGGAGATTGGAAGCATGCACTAGTAAATTAAGGAAGGAGAAGATGGTTAAGGATTATTCTACTATTCTTCAAGAATGGGAGAGAGAGGGCCTAATTGAGAGGATAGAGGAGAATAGGCCTCAAAAGAAGGGCCATTATTTACCGCATAGGCCGGTGTTCAAGGCTGAAAGTAGGACGACGCCTCTTCGTCCTGTTTTCGATGCCTCCTGCAGGTCGTATAATGGTCTTTCTCTGAATGACTATCTAGAAAAGGGACCTAACCTTTTGGAAAAAATACCTGAAATATTAATTAGGTTTAGAGAAAAAGGTATTGGTGTTCTAGCCGATATTCGAAAGGCATTTCAGATGATTACAGTGCAGCTTCAAGACCAGGACTTTCTTCGCTTCCTTTGGTGGGATCAAACTGACCCTATGAAGTTAACCGTTTTTAGACATAAACTTGTGGTATTTGGGCTTAACTGTAGTCCATTCATCTTGGGTGCAGTTATTGATCATCATCTGAATTCTGTACAACATCCGGCAGCTGAAATCGCAAAGACTATGGCGAGATCCTTTTATATGGATAATTTGGTAACATCCCTCTCCTCTCAGGAGGAGGTCCAACAATTCCAGAATACAGCTGTCAATATCATGCAAATGGCAAAAATGGACTTGCGTGAGTGGGGATTTAATTTACCAGTGAGTAATTCAAAGGAGCAAAAATGAACTACTACCAAGGTGTTGGGACTTGTGTGGGACAAAGTAGAAGATGTACTTAATTGTGATGTTTCTATTGAAAAGGATCTCCCCCGAAGACTAACCAAGAGGATTGTCCTTTCTAAAATTCAGCAAGCTTTTGATCCCTTGGGAGTTTATAGCCGTATATTTTTGCCTCCTAAACTATTATTACAGAGGTCCTGGGAGTTGAAAATTAGATGGGATTCTCAATTACCCGAATATATGGATCGGGAGTTTAGAACATGGTACTCCCAAATTGGGCTGTTAAGTGAAATCAAAATTCCCAGGCATATTTGGTTTGATCAAACTAATAAGAATGAAATACACGTCTTCTGCGATGCCAGTAAATCAGCTTATGCAGCAGTGGCATATATGAGAAGTGAAGTGCAGGGGGGAGTACATTTGTCTCTGCTTTGGAGCAAATCTAGGCTTGCGCCAACCAAGAGTGTAACCATTCCTCGGTTAGAACTTTTGGCCTGCGTTTTAGGAGCTAGACTTGTTAAATCTATTTCGACTGCCTTAACAAATAGTTGCCCTGTTACTTTATGGACCGATTCCTCAACCGTTATGGCTTGGCTAAAGAGAAAAAATGAGTGGAATGTGTTTGTAAGAAACCAAGTACAGGAAATACGAGACACTGTCAATAATGAGAACTGGAAGTTTGTTTATGTAAAATTAAATCCAGCGGATTTGCCTTCTCGGGGGTGCTCTATCGTACAATTTGTCTCGACCAACTGGTGGGAGGGTCCTGAATGGCTCAAAGGGGAAAAGGAGAGTTGGCCTAGTTTTGAACCGACTATTGATGAGGAAGAGATCATCAAAGAAAAAAGAAAAACCTTACAGGCCCACACCACTCTCATTGCGAGGCAAATCGATGGTTCCTAGATAGAAGATCCAAGTATAGCCTAAACATTAGGATTATGGCTTGGGTTTTAAGATTCTTGGACAATGTGAGAAGAATACCCACCAAAAGGGGAAATTTGAAAGTAATAGAGTTAGAAAGGGCCGAAAGGAAGCTGTTGAAATTGGTTCAACAAGAGACTTTCCCAGGGAAACAGGCTCCGAAAAATGGATTAAAGACTATTAAATCCGTCGAAGGTTTGTGGTGCGTTGAGACGAAACTGCTACATGGACAAGATTCAGAAGTGTTTAAACGACCTATTTTACTACCTCGTAATCATCCTTTGGTGGAACAGATGGTTCGTGAAATACACCAACAAAATGGGCATGGAGGGGCCCAATTCATTCTTTCACAATTGAGAGAGAAATTCTGGATCATTGGTGGTCGCAGATTGATTAAACAAATAATTGGAAAATGTGTGATATGTAGGAGGCATAATCAGAAACCTATTCAGACTCCTGGCGCGGCTTTGCCGACTAATAGAATAGGGTTAGGCAAACCCTTCGAGGTGACAGGTGTGGATCTGTTGGGACCGCTATATCTTAAAGGTGGCAGCAAGGTTTGGGTGGCCTTGTTTACTTGCGCTGTTTACAGAGCTGTCCACCTAGAGATTGTGAGAACATTAGAGGCAAACACTTTTTTGTTAGCTCTAAAAAGATTCATTTGTCGGCGTGGACGTCCCGGAAAAATATATAGTGATAACGGGACAAATTTCTCAAAAACAAACGAATTACTTAAACGCTTGGATTGGGGGGAGATTGAAAGGGAATCGAGTGTAAAAAGAATCCAATGAATTTTTATCCCTCCTTCAGCGCCTTGGTGGGGAGGTTTTTGGGAGAGATTGGTAAGGGTTGTTAAGAGTTTATTGGTTCGTATGCTCGGATTTAGTAAATTGAATTATGTACAACTTGAGACTGCTTTATGTGAGGTAGAGAGTATTATCAATAATAGAGCTCTTTCATATATATCGGAAGATGACCAAGACCTCATTCCCTTGACCCCTCAAATGTTTCTGCAGACTAACGCAAACAATGAGTTTCCGGAGCTAGAAAAAATAAGAGTGAATTCTTTCACCAGAAAATACAAGATTTTGAGTAAACTAAATGAGGAACTTAAACAGAGATTCCGCAAGGAATATTTGGGGGTACTGATACAACGGGCCGAAAATAAAAGGGAGCTATGCATAAAAGAAGGGGATTTAGTCCTTATAGGCCAGGACAACACTAAAAGAATTCTCTGGCCTGTTGGAAAAATAATAAAACTTTACTTGGGGAAAGATGGGGTGAACAGGGTTGCCAGAGTCAAGACATCAACAGGTGAATGGCTACGCCCTGTACAGAGACTGTTTCCCCTTGAGATTTCCTCTGAGGAAACTCCTGAAAAGGCCTCTGGGGATAAAAAACCTCTAACGATCAAAACAAGATCCGGACGTGAAGTCCACAAACCAATAAGGTTTGCACATGATGTTTTGAATCAGTGACAAAAGAAAGGGAGAGCACATTTCCTTGTTTTTTTTGTGTGTTTTCACACAAAGAAAAAGTGGGGGTATGTTAGAACTCATGGCATATTGTATGTATATATGTAAATATTACAACTATTTTCATATTTTGGGTTTTTGTGTGTGTGACCCCTCTGCGAAGGGGAATCTATTTTTTGCTGTTTCACACACCGGCCCCCCCCCCTGCCGAGAGAATGTAAGCGTCCACCAGCCGGATGGACAGTCCAAGTACCCACCGACCAATCGGAAGGGCGGAGGGGTCAAAAAGGTCAGGGCGCGGGGGCAGTGTTGGTGTCACAGCTGTGCCGTGTAGACAAGAAAAAAGCCTGCGGGGACTTGCCCAAGATGAGCTCCGGGATCTTCGTCCATCTTCCATAAACGACCATACAAGCGGTCTGAGAAGGGACTGAGTGGCTGACATCTCAAAGATAGGTGAAGCCGAGACGAATCTTTGAGAGATTCGCATAGTGGTTGGAGTACGTCGAGGGCGATGAATTGTGCTTCATCTGAAGATACCAGGAAGTTCGTCGAGGACGACGAATTGTGCTTCCAAGGCAGGGGGGCTCGGGCAAGCCGACCTAACAACCGAGAGGAACTGTTTTTGGTGAGCACTCTCTCACATGCTTTTATTTCCTAAAAATTGATATATTTTTTATGTTAATCTAGCATATTTTTTTGTATTTTTCTTTTCTTATTTTTACTAAGTTTTTTCTATTTTCGTCAATATAATCATTTTATATATTTTCTTCTGTTAAAAAACATTTAAGTTGCATGCAAAAATTTTGGAATACACAAAATAATAAGTTTTCATATATTTTTTATCCTTCATTTTATAGCTAACATTAAACAAAACTTTATATGTGTAACCTTTTGTTGTCTTCCTTTTTTCTTGCTTGAACACCCAAGGCAGCCCAAAACAATATCAAACTTTAGGTTAAAGTTTTTATTTTGTTAAAAAGGGGGTTTGTGGAGCGTTCAGAATTTTTCTTTTTCCTCCATGAGCTTTTTTAATTACCCCTTTCTTAACATTTATAACTAGCCTTTGCAATGACCATTAACAAAGCACAGGGACAATCATTGCAAGTATGTGGATTAAATTTGATAAATCCATGCTTCTCACATGGACAGCTGTACGTTGGGTGTTGGAAAACCATCAAATTTATTTGTTCATACATTCATTTCATGATGATATTTAATAATTACAAAATTGTTGTTCAATTGAAATTCGTTCACAATATTGTTTAATATCACAAATGAAGAAGCATGTTTATTCTACCATTAACTATGTATATCTATGTTTTTTACATATGTTATATTCAAATGACTTATATGTAGGGATAATTTCATTATTAATTTTCATTTTGATGTATTGTATACATTTTATCATCAATAAATTATGTTTGAGGTATCAAAACTGCCTTTTTGTACAAACACGGCAACGTGTGAACGGGTACAGCTTATCTTTATAAAAAAAGTTTAAGTAGAGAGTGGATGTATGTGAATTGATTGGTGCAATCTCAAATAAAATGGATAACTGGGGGGATAAACTGATATCTGGCATAGAGCAAAACCCGGGACCTAGGCCCACTAGGCAAACTACGCTCGAGTCATGTATGGAAGGTGATATTCGACAATTGATTGGTGCAATCTCAAATAAAATGGATAACTGGGGGGATAAATTAGAGACAAGATTACTTTCTATAGAGCAAGGAGTTGATAAATTAAATCGACGTATACAACAACTGGAGAATACTATGGAAAACACGGTAAAATCTGTCTCGAAGAATTCTGAAAGGATCCAAGAAATTGAGAAAAGAATAGATTTCACGGAAATGAAAATGAGAGAAAGTAATTTAATTTTTTACGGAGTCGAAAAGAAAGAAAATGAAACAAGCGATGAATCTCTCGCAAAAATAAAACAGATAATTACGGACAATATGCAAATCTCCGAGAATATTAACATCCTTAAATGTCATCGATTATCTAAAAGGCCGAGCGCACCCCTACTGGTTGAAATACCCAAATATGAAGACAGAATAAAACTATTTAGGAATGCATTCAAGCTTAAGCAATTAAGGATTTACATAAATAAGGATTACACCTTAAAAGTTAGAGAACAGCGTCGACTGTTGATTAATAAGAGAAAAGAACTTTTGGCTAAAGGAATCTCATCTAGACTTCGAGATAGCAAGTTGATTGTGGGAAGTACTGTTTACCAAGTTATAAATGATAAGATCATGAGTTCAGAAGGAACTGAGATATAGCAAACACTCAGAAAGGAACTGGAAGGATCACATCATATCTCTTTTTACAGGCAAGAAAAGATCACCATCAATCACATATAGCTAATAGGAATGGAAAACTAAACTACTCGATTTAACAACTATTAAAACTTGGTCACAATTATGTAAATATTATGTATTGGAATTTTTCCAATTTATACGTTTTCCCTTTCATTAATTATTTAAAACAATCTGAAATATTTGCTATAACGGAAACTTAGTGCCAATTTGATCTAAAACTCGAGATCGAGAATTTCCAGGTTTACCAATCACTTGCCAGAAAAATCTCGGGTCAGGGAAGAAGCTCTGAAGACATCATTGTGGGAATTTATATCAAAAATAAACACATACTGGACAATGTTGAAGAGAAAACTAATTGGATTTCGGTTACTTAAAATGAACCCAAGCATAGATTCATTGCTGACTTGTATAACCTTCACGTATCTACCTCCTAACGAACTCCAACTAGAGAATATATATATCACCATTATATTCTTTATTATCCAACTTTATAGACAATAGTTCAGTAGCTCTAAATCTATATAACTTCCATAAAAATGCTGTAAAAAAGAAAGACTTAACCGAACATTCAAACATACCAAAAATTTCTGTTTGATGAGAAAGACAGAACCAACATCCAATTATTTGTTTAGGCAGATACGATAAGTTAACAATGATAAAACGGTGTTTACCTTACAACCCTGAACACGAGGATTTCCTGGGAAATCTCTTAAAGATTTCTTAAAAAATACATGGCCCACCTGTGCTGTGTGAGAGCTTAAATGGTCTTGTTTCATATGTAAATACCTGTTTTCTTTCCTCTTTTCGCTCTCCACTTCTCCCATCCATATTTCCAAATTTTTTTATTTTTTTTTCTCTTTTTTTGATTTTTTTTTTATTCTTCTTATTTTTTATTCTTTCTTATAATCTGTATATATTTACCAAATGAATATAATCTTTCCCCATTTTTTATTTCCCACTTTCATAGGTTTCTCCGTTTTGTAACCCCAAGGAGAATCCTCTGTAAGACCTGTGTGTCTTAATAAAGGCTTTTGTGTGTGTGTGTGTGAGTGGATGTATGTGCTCAAAAAATAATTTTTATCAAGTACTGGTTAGGTAAACTTTCACTAGGGTAAAACCCGGGCGAAGCCGGGTACATCCGCTAGTAGTATAGTAAATAACTTCCTGAAGTTTCACGGCGATTGGATAATCTTACCTTTTAAAAACTTTCATCGTGTAAACAAACTAACATTTATCGTGTAAACAAACCACGTGTGAATTATTAACCAATCAAATTCATTTATCATCGCGACCAGTGCTGCGCCCAAGCGGTAAAAGGGTGGAACTAATGCTTTTTGGTTTTATATTTTTTGAAAAAAGCACATTAACCTTTTTAGTTTTTTTAATAACCTATATGTTAAACGAAATCTTCAGCTACCTACAGGCGAAATTTCATAATGATTTATTCTGTAGATTTTTTTGCAACGCGATAACAAACATCGATTTTGGATTTCATTTTTATAGATATAAGGATTGTGCTTGCTTTATCATAGTGCAGGCTATGTTGAGTAGGTAATGTTTTGTTGTTTCTTATCCCCTTGTGTAAAGATTACACAAATTCCATGAGTCCATGCTCCTCGAGCTATTTAATGATAAGCAGGGGCCTCTCCCCAAGGTCCTGTTTAGTGCATCTAATGCAAGTCAAAATGTGTTCTGGAGCTGCAGGTGCCAAGCTACATTTTGGGCAAGTGGGTTAGATTTTTTTGTTATTTTCTCTCTTCAATGGCTTGAGATGGCCTGTTCTAAATCTTGTTAGTGTTGTTTGATGCTGTCTATTTCTGAGGTTCAGAGCTCCTCCTGGGTCCACTCCACTGTACCAGCTGTGCTTAGGTGGGATCCTCCAGTTCTTGTTTATTTTTGTTTTGGCTACTGTCTCTATTTACACCTATCCCCCAATTTACACGGTACTTGTTTTACACGTTTTCGCTTTTACACGGTTTTCCAAATAAGTTTTTTTTTGTTTTTATCGCACTATACTAAAATGCGATATTCTACTCTATACTACCTATGTTGAAAAGAATATTGGGAGGCTCTGATTCATGAGGGGGTGAACACCTATTCAGATTTGACAGTTTAATATACACCTATCCCTCGATTTACACGTTTTTCTCAGGAATGTATCTACCGTGTAAATCGGGGGATAGGTGTATTTAAAAGTAAGTTTATTTTTACGTAGGTAATGTGACTGTGGGATGAAATTATAAAACTTGTAGGTCTGGTTGAAGTGGAATTGCTAGGTAATGACTGCACATCATGTAGAAAGCATTTTGACTTCTACACTAACAAGTTTGCCAGAGTCTCCTCTTTGGTTACTTGCACTTACTGGTGGGATTAGACTGGGGCAAGTTGGGGATGCCATATTTATATATATATATATATATATAATAAAATATGTATTTGAAATATATTTTCAAATAAATATACATGATGTGTGATAAAGCACAATTTGGATTATGGATTATAGATACAAGGTAAATAAGACCTAATCCAAATAATACAATAATGTGTGACGTTTCGGTAACAGCATTGTTACCATCATCAGACAAAAGAAATTATTTTCTTATAAATATACTTGATAAAATTGATAAGGCACAATTTGGATTATAGATTATAAACACAAGGTAATAAGACCAAATCCAAATAAATAAATACTGTGTGACGTTTCGGTAACAATGTTGCTACCGAAACGTCACACACTATTTATTTATTTGGATTTGGTCTTATCACCTTGTGTTTATACTTGATAAAATAAATACAGTAAATCACAATGGGACTGAACCTGTGGTTCACTTCAATAATGGTTCTTTATATATATATAGCCAAATTTCACTATTTTATAAAATAAAAATGGGAGTTATTTTCAGGTTTATTATAACAGTGAAGGTTTGCTATATCCCAGGTTTGTTTTTGCGAGATTTTATTATAAAAAATTTACAAAGAGAGATTATTTTTTTATTAAAAAAAAAAAGCTTTCAAGCGCTAGTGCGTTATCAAGCTAATAAGTGCACAAAGGCATGCAACATACATACAATATTGTTCCTAATAATATTTGCTAAAGAATCAATCATTCAGAATTCTAAGTATTTTTACATTGGCTCTGTGTAAATTGTGCCATTCATTTTCCTAAGGCATTTTGTCACCAATGCTAGGATCACTTCAAAGAACAGAAATCTCACAGCCACAAAGAGATTAGGAACCATAAAATTGCTCTGCAGGTTGTGTTGGCAAAATAACAAGATGAAAGATCTGTGAGCAATAGCTACCTAGAAATTATTTGAAAAAAAGGAACAATAAAATTTAGGTGGTTTCTTTTAATTTTGGTTTTTGCAGGTTTTTGAGCAAATTTTCTGTTCTTCAACAGGCATATGTACACGATATAAAGATGATCTTTATTATATAAATTAACTAGCGGATGTACCCGGCTTCGCCCGGGTTTTACCCGAGTAAAGGTTTGTCTAACGAACATTTGTTAAAACAATTCTCTATAAACTTATTAAAAAAAATAATAGATATATTTTGATAATTTGAAACTCGTAAATTTGAATCTCTCGATAAAGTGAACATTTTTTCCCAGTCCCTTGAAAAATACTCGATAAGTTGAATAAAATCAATATAATTGGTTCCCTCGGTAATTGGAAGTTAAAGGAATAGTATCTTGCCTTGGAATTGTATCATTATTCTTGTCTCAAATAAATTGCCGTGTCATCCTGAATTTTGTCTTTCCTAATTTTCTACATTACAAAATCATCGTAATCATGATAATATTTA
Source organism: Cordylochernes scorpioides (assembly GCA_030710605.1). Classification (NCBI taxonomy): domain Eukaryota; kingdom Metazoa; phylum Arthropoda; class Arachnida; order Pseudoscorpiones; family Chernetidae; genus Cordylochernes; species Cordylochernes scorpioides. The sequence continues at coordinate 74,014,969 of CP092876.1, forward strand.
GAGCAGATTGTTGAATTATAACAGATAAATTAGAATATTTATCTTTATTATTTTTAGGCGAAAAGTTATTTCAAAAATTTTATTTGCTAGAAACCTTCCCAGTACTATACACTAAATAACTTCCCAAAGTTTCATGGCGTTCCAATGAGTGGTTTGGTCAGGCATAAAGGACAGACACACACACACACACATTCATTTTTATATATATAGATAATTAAACATAAGATAATAAGACCAAATACAAATTAATAAATAGTGTGTGACGTTTCGGTAACAGCATTGTTACCATCTTCCTTTTAATTATAAGAATAATATTATGTGTTTCTCAGATAAATATTGTTGTGTGTCAACAAGCAACCGACCGGAAATACACGTGACGTTGCAAAATTATCTTAAATTTTGTTTATTTTATTTATTTATCAGAGAAACGGCACCACAGAGATAACAGGCACAAGTTGTATTTGACCACGGACCACCGTTTTCGCGGAATGCTTACAAATACAACGTGCGAGTTATCGTCTGACCTTCGTGCTATTTTTATTATTTTTTGTTTTTCTTTTTATCCTCGCCGGCGAACGAACGATGTCTTGTACCAGATCTAACCCTCCCAACGGCTATACCGCAGAGAATCGGACCTCAACAACCCTCCAGAACCGGACCACAAGCCCAGCCCTGGAACGGGCCATGGTGACCATAGCCCACCAGGACAATGTACTGCAACCTACCAATAAATTGAGTTTTATATCCCCACTTCAGCCTCATCACATGGTGGAGAGCAGTGTCGGCCCAGTACCTCAAGCAGCGAACATAAATATCGGCTACGGAGAGACGCCGTGTTTCAACCCGGAGGAGGAAGACATCGAGGACCACGTGGAGGAATTCAAGACGTGGCTGACGGCGAGCAAGGTACCGAAGGGAGACTGGACAAAGGCCCTAGTACGGCGGCTTCCACTTGACGGCCGCGAATTCATCAAGTGCAGGTTTGACCCTTCAGCCGCACTTGAAGACGTCCTGGAAGCGCTGAGGCTTTGCTACCCAAGGAACGACGGCCGGGCACGTAGTAGGGGCAACGAATTAAAGAAAATGAGACGGCCCCAGTCCACGGAAGATACGGGGAAATACCTGATGAACCTGATTACGGCCCACGCGACGGCAGGTGAGTTTTCGCCGTTTAATTCAAGCAAGGAGGCATTGTGGGCATTGGTTCCAAAAGACTGCCTACCTACTGGCAGCCTCGTGGAGTACCACGCGGAACCCAGAAGAGGCCGACTTCCTACAGGCGGCGAAATTCCTCGACGAGACGAATAAATGGAACAAGGAACGGACGGAGGCAGGTACAACGACGAGTTGGGAAACAACTACGAGGATGGCGGAAGAGTGGGAACAAAAACAAGGACAAAATCCAAGGACCGAAACGCCAATGGAGAAAGCAAGAAGATTTATGCTACCGGACGGGACGCCAAGATGCTTCACTTGTTACCAGACGGGGCACAAACACTGGGATTGCCCGAAAAGGAGGCCACGTGGTAAGTACAATTTTGCCTCTAATCCTGTGGTGGAAGTTTCAAATAGTGTAGAGAGCGTACCACGTGTATTTTCCGAGGTTACTGGTAACACCAATCGCATAATCTTCAGGGTTAAAGGACAACCGGGGGTTAACGAGAAACAGACATTAAATAAGGTACCAATAGAAAAATCCACTTTAGAAATAGGGGGTACAGCAATGGAAAAATTCCGTTGGACAGGTATGACAAATTTCTGTTTAATCACGCATATCAATGAGACACATGTAGGCAAACTGATTTTCGATTCAGGGGCAAATGTTAGCTGCATAGACGAAGGAATAGCAAACGCACTAGGATGTGCTAGAATGCCTTCAAAATTACTTATACGGGGAATAAGTGGGTCAGTAGTCTCGAACACGTGCACATACTTGGAGGTCAACATTGATGGTTTCGACATATGTGGCAGGTTCACCATAATTCCAGGAAACGGGGAAAAGATTATCTTCGGCGTCGATATTCTAACAAACTATCATTGCAAAATTATGTTTAGAGACGAATCGGTAGAATTGTATAGGCCAAAAATAGGCACGGACGACCACGTGGTAGAACTAAACGAAGAACGGGAACTCGAGAGGTTAGGCACAATTACGAACGATCGGAAAAACCCCAAACAAAAGTACTGCATACTAGACGACCTTGAAATTGCACCACGTTGTAAAACGAGGGTTAAGTTAAAAGGGCCAACAGTAACGGCGGGCATTTTAGAACCCCACCCCGACTGCGTAAGAAGAACGGGGCTACTAATACCATAAGTACACGTTTCCGAAACGGTATCCGAGATATTCATTGATGTCATAAATACTAGGAACGAGCCGGTGCGGTTGGTAGCAAACTCGTGCTTGTTACGATCCGGCGGGGAAATAGCGAATGTTTCTTTCCTAAGTGAACAGGTGGGATACAGTACGACGGCCACGTGCAAATACGAACCACAGAAGTTCGATATAAACCCGGAGCTATCGGACAGCGAAAAAATCGACGTACTGGACGTATTGTACAGGTATCGGGAACTTTTCTCAGAAGAGTGGAATAAGGCGGCAGATATCGAACCGTACCACATTAAACTTAAAGCGAACACGGAACCAATTCGACAAAAAGCCTATCGCCGCAGTCCTAAGGAACGTGATATTATAGAGGAACAGGTTAAAGAAATGTGTGAAAAAGGAGTTATTAGGAAATCAACATCTCCATGGGCGAGCCCGGTCGTTTTGGTTAAAAAATCAGACGGATCCTATAGATTTTGTGTGGACTATAGAAAAGTTAACAACGTAACCGAAAAATTCTCATATCCATTACCGGATATCACCGACTGCCTGGACCGTTTAGCGGGAATGAAGTATTTCTCTCACACGGATTTTGTTAGCGGTTATTGGCAGTGTCCACTGGACGAAACAAGCAAGCCAATTACAGCGTTCACGACAGGTAACGGGTTGTACGAGTTTCAAGTGTTACCCTTTGGTTTAACCGGGGCACCGGGTCATTTCGAAAGAATCATGGATACACTGTTAGCTGAATTGAAATGGTCCGAGTGTATGGTTTATCTAGATGACGTCATCGTGTACGGAAGAGACATACGTGAACACAACGTGCGGTTAACAAATGTTCTAGAATGTTTCCGCGGGGCAGGCTTATCCCTAAAACCATCAAAATGTAGATTCGCCTACCAAAAGTTACCAATTTTGGGACACGTGGTATCGGAAAACGGCGTAGAACCGGCTACTGATAAGATCGAGGCGGTTAAGGAATTTCCGATTCCGAAAAATGTCAAGCAAGTTCGTTCGTTTCTGGGACTTTGCGGCTATTATCGCCGTTTCATAAAAAACTTTTCAAAGATAAGCAAACCGCTGACGTGTTTAACGGAAAAAGATAAGAAATTCGTGATAGGTCCGGCCGAAATAGAAGCTTTCGAAACCTAAAAAAAAAAATTGACTGAGGAGCCAATTCTAGCACACTTCAACCCAGACGCTAGAATAGAAATACATACGGACGCATCAATCGTGGGATTAGGCGCGGTGCTAATGCAACCGGACAATGACGGGTTTTTGCACCCGATCCACTACTTGTCGAGAACGACATCGAAACACGAGAGTAAATATGGTATCTCAGAACTAGAGTGTTTAGCAATAGTCTGGGCTCTACAAAAGTTACGGCCGTACATCTTCGGGAGAGAATTCAAAGTCGTAACCGACCATAGCGCGTTAACGTGGCTAGCTAACGTACGTGACCCGTGCTCAAGACTTACTAGATGGGGGTTAAAACTCATGGAGCACGACTTTGAAATAGTCCACCGCGCAGGGAGGAAGAACGTTGCACCGGACGCACTCTCACGCAACCCGTTCCACAAAAAAGATACGAACGTCGAAGACAACTTCAACGATTTAACGGCATGCACAGTACGGATCGACGAAAACGGACAAAAGGAAGACACGTTTTGCCGCGATATTACCGGGAAACTACCAGACGCTAAAACACGGGACGAATATAAAAAAATAAACGGGATCCTTTATAAAAAGAACCATGCAACACAAGGTAACCAATGGTTGGTCGTAGCACCAAAGCAAAGCGTATCCGAAATAATGAAAACAGCGCACGATATACCCGAGGCAGGACACATGGGGGTAGCGAAGACGGTCCACCGTATTAAGCAACGGTTCTACTGGAAAGGTCTGGAAGAAGACGTGCGGAAATACGTTCGGTCGTGCAAAGTGTGCCAGGCCTTCAAACCACAGAGGTTCAAACCCGCAGCCCCGCTAGAACCGTTACCACCAGCAACAGACATCTGGGAACGAGTGGGAATAGACCACCAAGGTCCTTTCAAAAAATCGGTAGAAGGCTACGAACACATTCTAACGATCGTAGACCATTTTAGTAAATACGCACTCGCAATCCCGGTAAAAGATACAAAGGCGGAAACCACGTGCAACGCACTCTCAGACAATCTGCTCTACGTTTTTGGTACTCCGAAATGCATAATATCCGATCAAGGCAAATCTTTCGATTCGAGTACTTTTAGAGACTTTACACGGTTGTACGGGATTAAACATATTATGGCTTCCGCGGCACACCCGCAAACAAACGGCTTATGCGAAAAACTCAACGGCATCATAAAAAACGGCATCAGAGTTTATCTCGAGGACGATCACGCCGAATGGCCGAGATTCGTAAAAACGGCGACTTTTGCGTATAACTCGTCCATTCAGTCGTCGACACAGGTGACACCGCATAAGTTGATATTTGGCGTAGAACCGAGGACGTCCCTAGACGTAGGACTACCAACCATCGACGAGCCAGTAAAAACTTACGACGAATACGTGACCAACCGCATTTTAGAAAACGAGAGATTAAAGAAAATTGCCGACGAAAACTACCGAGACCGGACAATGATGACGAAGTGTCAGTATGACCTTGCGAACCGTGACCGCTTCCGGAAGTTTGAAGTGGGCGACCTGGTACTACTGGAGTCGTCTCGCAGGAAACCAGGGAAAACGGAGAAATTTCTGCCGAAATACGTAGGACCGTACGTAATAACGGATAGAATCAAGGAAACGACATATAGGTTACGACCACAGGACGGACGCAACGAAAATAGTAGGCGCCAGAGCACGTTAGCGCACGTGTCGAGACTTAAGGAATTTCTAGAAAGATAACGGCGACTCGAGGGACCGAGTCTAAGATAAGAGGGGGGGTGGTGTTGTGTGTCAACAAGCAACCGACCGGAAATACACGTGACGTTGCAAAATTATCTTAAATTTTGTTTATTTTATTTATTTATCAGAGAAACGGCACCACAGAGATAACAGGCACAAGTTGTATTTGACCACGGACCACCATTTTCGCGGAATGCTTACAAATACAACGTGCGAGTTATCGTCTGACCTTCGTGCTATTTTTATTATTTTTTGTTTTTCTTTTTATCCTCGCCGGCGAACGAACGATGTCTTGTACCAGATCTAACCCTCCCAACGGCTATACCGCAGAGAATCGGACCTCAACAACCCTCCAGAACCGGACCACAAGCCCAGCCCTGGAACGGGCCATGGTGACCATAGCCCACCAGGACAATGTACTGCAACCTACCAATAAATTGAGTTTTATATCCCCACTTCAGCCTCATCAATATCTTCTTCTTATCTGTTATCTTGTTTACACACTTGATAACAGTAACTATTTAAAAACATGCTGTGGTAAAATTTCTCATTCAGTACTTTTGTCTGAAGATGGTAACAACGCTGTTACCGAAACGTCACACACTATTTATTTATTTGGATTTGGTCTTATTACCTTGTGTTTATAGTCTATAATCCAAATTGTGCCTTATAAATTAATAATTGTTTGTGTATATATATTTCATCAATATATATTTCAGTATAATATCTATTAGTTCAGCTGTAAACAGTCTGATGCAAGCCCACAAGGACACATAACACATTTTTCAAATATTTTTGTATAAAGATCATCTTGATATTGTGTACATAGAAGTATTTGCCCGTTGAAAGGCAGAAAATTTGCTCGAAAACCTGCAAAAACCAAAATTAAAAGAAACTCTTTAACTGAATTTTATTGTTCCTTTTTCAAATATCTTTCTGTGTATAGAGGATATTTATAAGGCAAGGAGAGAGACACAAAAGTGATAAAGTAAACATTAATTAACTAATTAAGTAATCAGAAGCAACTTTTCATAATTTCATTATACATCATCACCATGTGTCGTGTTGCACTGAGCAGCAAAACAACTCTTATACTTACAAGGTAATAACAGCGTTGTTACCGAAACGTCACACACTATTTATTTATTTGGATTTGATCCTATTACCTTGTGTTTATAATCTACTAGCCGAATGACCCGGGCAACGCCCGTGTTTTACCCGATTGAATGTTTTTATTCAAATACTATTTGTTACAATTATAAATTTGGCGCCTTTAATAAATGCATTTATTAGTTAATAACTATAGCCTATGTGCTTTATCTGTCCATGTACTGTTGGCTTCCGTAGGCGTCTCTTACTGGGAAAAAGAAAGAGAGGATTCCATTTGGTTATTAACTAATATATGCATTTATTTAAGGAGCGACCCGCTCCAACACAATAGTTACAAAAACGAAAAAGCGAGTGGGGGGGGGGACAAAGGTGGCGTGATCGTAGCCAACCAATAGGAGGGCGCCATTCCAAAAAAAAAGCAAACGGTGACAGAGTTGAATGATTAGGAGATGAAGAATGACGCTCGTAACTGTATACAGGGTGTACCAGGTAAATTGGGAATTTCAACAATGGTATTTTAACTGAAATTTTTTGCAAGTAAAAATTAAAATATCCGAATGAAATTTGACACAGTGGTAGATAAAAGGATATAGTTTTTATTTATTCAATGTAGTTTCCATTATTAGCTACAACAGTCTCGAGGCGAGTGCGGAATGTAGCACAGGCCTTGGCGACGATGACTTTGTCCATTTGGGTCATCACCGTGTGAACTGCTTTCTTGACAGACTGGATGGTGGTATGAGGAGCTTTGTTGACATCTCTCTCAACAACGCCCCATACATAGTAGTCGAGGGGATTGCAATCTGGAGAATTAGGGGGCCAAATATCAGGACCCCAGTGACTAGGGACGTTAAGTGTCAGCCACGATTGTGTCTTTTTTGCCTTATGGGCTGGAGCTGAGTCCTGTTGGAAGACATACTTCCTTCCTGCGGCCACCATGTCCATCCAAGGCTTCACAACGGTTTCCAGAACATGATGTAGGTGTCAGCGTTCATCCTAAGGCCCTTCTCAAAGAAATGGGGAGGCATGACATCACCTTCACTGCTGATAACGCCAAGGACCATTACGGAGGCAGGAAATTTCGTGTGCATCACGACAGGTATCTCTGAGGGGTCTTTACAGATCCAGCGATCATTCCTGGGATTTACCTTTTGGTCCACGTCAAAGTTCTTTTCGTCAGAAAAGAACCTTAGCATGCCAAAAGAGTCGTGTTTCAGGTTGTTGAGGAGGGCAGCAGCCTTTCCTTTTCTGTTATTCTTCATATTCTCAGTCAGCAACTGACCTTTCCGAAGGGCATAAGACTTGAGACCAAGGTCCTCATGGATAGTTCTGACAATTTTCATAGAGCCAACGTCCATTTCCTTGGCTATGGCCCTCATGCTCTTCCCAGGGTTTCCATCAATCTTCTCCTTGACATTTTTGACAAATTCTTCGCCTCTTACCCTGTCCGATCGACGCGAGTGCTTTTTCCTTGTAGCTATCCCCTCTTTGTTACTGTCGGCCTCATCAAACTGCTTCTTGACACGATAAATAGTGGTTTTGGGCAACTTCAGAAAATCAACTATCTATTTGGGGCTCCTTCCGGCGCGCAGAGCAACGATGATGGCAGCTCGATTTTCAAATTCTCGGTTATTCTTCATCACTACACTGCGCACACATGTACTGTTGCATTTTACATGAATATGGCTACGTAATGAAAAAAAAAAACAAGTTTTTAATCTCAAGTAGTTTTTGTTTTATGGACCGTCAAAGTTAGTCCCAATTTACCTGGTACACCCTGTATAGAATAATCCAAATTGTGTCTTATCAACTTTATACTTGAACAATTATTGTTTATTGCCAAGTTAACAGTGCAATAGAAAAATACATATAAAGCAACAAGACAACTCCTAACACTGGACTGGACTCCTCAACTTAATCCATACTTTCTATTTATAGCACAAATAAGTTTAACTATGTAAATTGTGCTACAACAGAACAAATATGCAAAGACATAAAACCAAGAATAAACCTTCAAGTGAAAGGTATATATAAAATGAAAGGATTTAAAAGCACGAATGTTTCTTGTACATAATACAAACTTCTACTGCCCTTACTGCGATGAAAAAATATAATGGGAGGGCTTGGCTCATCAGTGGTGAACCCTCCCAGCGGTTTCGCCAATTTAATCTACCAGACCGCTTCTCAGAGCTCTAATACTGTATTGGACGATTCTTCTTATATACGCAGCACTGAAGGATGGAATCTCAGAAATGGTTTTCAAGAAAACTATGGACATAAGCTTATAGGACAGTAGAATTACATTCAAATATTTGCATCGAGCAATGCTCTTCCGCAAACAATAAAGACAAGGCCAGTTAGGCATAAATTAACACAAAGCAATAACGCGCCATCTATACATATAAAATGAAAGGATTTAAAAGCACAAATGTTTCTTTTATACACATAATACAAACTTCTACTGTCCTTACTGCGATGAAAAAATATAATGGACGAGCCAAGCCCTCCTAATATATTTTTTCATCGCAGTAAGGGCAGTAGAAGTTTGTATTATGTATAAAAGAAACATTTGTGCTTTTAAATCCTTTCATTTTATATGTATAGATGGCGCGTTATTGCTTTGTGAAAGGTATATAAACAGAATGGACATAATATCTGGTGGGGATTAAAATGGCAAAATTGCTGGAAAGATTTACTACTAATGAGTCATGCCTTCCCAATTCTTTTTCATCCCTAAAGAAAAAAAATGCATCCTTTATTTTTAAAAAGACATTTAATTATTGTTCTTTAAAAAATAGACACTTCTGCCAGTTAAACACAAGGTAATAAGACCAAATCCAAATAAATAAATAGTGTGTGATGTTTCGGTAACAGCGTTGTTACCATCTTCAGACAAAAGTACTGAATGAGAAATTTTACCACAGCATGTTTTAAATAAAGCTATACAACCAGTTTAACCACATAAGTTTCTTTTTATTTATGAAAAATCATTTTTAATTTCAAAGAGAAATAATTTAATATTTCTAACTTTTTGGATGACGTATGAAAAGGTTGAATATATGAAGAGTGATGGTCTATATATGAATGGATGACGTATGGAGGGTGAAAAATATGAAGAGTAATGGCGAACGGAAAAATAAAAGTGTCCAGGAGCGGTAATCGAACCCACAATTCCGTTCGCCATTACTCTTCATATTTTTCACCCTCCATACGTCATCCATTCATATATAGACCATCACTCTTCATATATTCAACCTTTTCATACGTCATCCAAAAAGTTAGAAATATTAAATTATTTCTCTTTGAAATTAAAAATGATTTTTCATAAATAAAAAGAAACTTATGCGGTTAAACTGGTTGTATAGCTTTATAATTATACGCCGCAGTCATTTATAAGTATTATTAGTCATGTTTTAAATAGTTACTGTTATCAAGTGTGTAAACAAGATTGCAGATAAGAAGATAGTTTTCTGAGAAACACAGAATATTATTCTTAGAATTGAATTGTTTTCTATGTTTCTCAGAAAACTATCTTCTTATCTGCTATCTTATTTACACACTTGATAACAGTAACTATTTATAAAATGCTGTGGTAAAATTTCTCATTCAGTATTTTTGTCTGAAGATGGTAACAAGGATGTTACCGAAACGTCACACACTATTTATTTATTTGGATTTGGTCTTATTACCTTGTGTTTATATATAATCCAAATTGTGCCTTATCAATTCTGCCAGTTAGAGTTTTTATTTTCTCAACGTTTCAACAAAAATATTTTGTCTTTATAAAATAAAAGGATTTAAAAGCGTGAATGTTTCTTTTATACATAAAACGAACTTCTACTGTCCTTACTGCGATGAAAAAATATATTGGGAGGGCTTGGCTCATCAGTGGTGAACCCTCCCAGCGGTTTTGCCAATTTAATCCACCAGACCGCTTCTCAGAGCTCTAATACTGTATTGGATCATTCTGCTTTTATATGCTACACTGAAGGATGGAATCTTAGAAATGGTTTTCAAGTAAACGATGGACATAAGCTTATAGGACAGTAGAAGTTTGTTTTATGTATAAAAGAAACAGTCGCGCTTTTAAATCCTTTTATTTTATATGTATAGATGGCGCATTATTGCTTTGTGTTAATTTATTCCTAACTGGCCTTGTCTTTATAGTTTGCTGAAGAGCATTGCTCGAAGCAAATATTTGAATGTAATTCTACTTTCCTATAAGCTTATGTCCATATTTTACTTGAAAACCATTTCTAAGATGCCATCCTTCAGTGTAGCATATAAAAGCAGAATGATCCAATACAGTATTAGAGCTCTGAGAAGCGGTCTGGTGGATTAAATTGGCGAAACCGCTGGGAGGGTTCACCACTGATGAGCCAAGCCCTTCCAATATATTTTTTCATCACAGTAAGGACAGTAGAAGTTTGTATTATGTATAAAAGAAACATTCGCGCTTTTAAATCCTTTTATTTTATATGTATAGATGGCGCGTTATTGCTTTGTGATATTTTGTCTTTGTCAGGAGAAATTAATAAAGCATTTAGCAAGGTGTTAAAAATTGTTCAATTGGTTTTGATTATCATAAAGAGAGAGGCTGCCGGCATTCATAGTTCTTTATTTAATATTAAGGTGGAAGGCTGGTTAAACCGTTTGGTTTTCGACCACTACGACCCGGGTTCGATTCCCGCATTGGACACTTTTTTCTGTTTAAAAAAAAATGCTCCAATGGCCCCCGATTCTTGCAAAAGTCCAACTTCACCAGCGAGTGCAAGTAACCAAACGGGGCTCTGGCACATTTGTAAGTGCAAAGTCGAACTGCTTTTCACATGTGTAGACATGTGATGCGCTTACAGTAAAGGCAGTCGCTAACTACCCACCATGATTATGGCTTTGAGATAAGAAAGAAGAAGAAGGTGGAAATAAGAAGCTTCCAGGGATAGGTTTCTTTTAAAAAAATTTTATTCCCAAATCTCTGTCTAGCTTTCGGGCATGGAAGCCCTTCTACATGAGAAAAAAACACGATGCATGAGAGATTTGTGAATAACATTTTTTTTAAAGAAACCTGGAGGCTTAATATTTGCATCTTGATATTATTACAAAGGATCGAATACTATTTATTTATTTGGATCTTATTTTATCTTGTACAGTAGAACCTCCCTACAAAGGACAGTTTTCATATGAAAAATTACCATTTTTACAATTTAACAACTCTCTGGTAAGAGGACACCTCTCCCTAAAGGACACTTTGGCTCTGCAATTAGGTGTTGTCCTTTACAGGGAGATTCTACTGTATTTATAATCTATAATCCAAAAATTGTACCTAATCATTATTTAAAAAAGAAATACCATTGAATGATTCCATCCTCAAAACACAATAGAAATAAATAGAAACAATCACAAATGGGAAAGGTTCTAAGGTTGACTTACCATGCTGGGTGTTGGGTGAAGTCTGGACTTGGTGAGAGCAGAAAACTCCGTGTTCTTGGCCTACAATTACCACTGGGTTAAAACTGGGTCTCAAAAATTGAGCCGTTACTCACCATAATCCTCTTGATGTGGGTCTTGAACTTCTTTTCCAGATTCTTCTGCACCTTGGGAGTAAGCCGTGGAGAACCTAGAACTGATCCCCACCATGGTCAATATTCCTATGTTCTCAAACATTAAAGAGTATCAAGATATCCCGCATTTTTTTTTACATTACTTATGATAAAGCACAATTTGGATTATAGATACAAGAAAATAAAGATAACAATGCTGTTGCCAAAACGTCACACACTATTATTTGGATTAGGTCTTATTTTCTTGTATTTACATTACTTATTTTATCAACACAGCATCAGTTTCTTACTCAATATCTAAGGATCTCCAATTCTTTTGATGAACAGGTAGTTAATAAATAAAGTGCTCTCTCAGGTATATATCTATAAAATAAAGGTCACCTCTCCCATCAAAATAGACATAATAACTAAGTGGCATCTATTAACTGTCTCTGCAAACTAGAGGACTCAGGTTGGTGACACCAGCTTACTTTTGTATTTTGTTTGTGATGTCACACATCTTTGGTAAAGTCCTTCTAAAATTGGACTCTTAAGAAGGAAGCAAGGAATTAACTGAGAAACAAAGAGATATGGTTCTATCAAAAATGCTCAGGTGTGATGAAAGAATTGGTAACAGCATCCACACCACTATAATATGACAGAAGGCTTCCTGTTTGTCAGACATAGTGTCCAAGGTGACAGTTTCCATATCCCCTACTGACTTTTAGAGAAGATTTGGGGGTGGAGGAGGAGGGGCTGGATTATATTAAGGACTGCATTGACTTAAAAAAAACTCTTCAACAAATGCCATGATCAAACACAGTAGGGTGAAATGGCGTTGCCAACATTCAATAATAACAAAAAAGACATTGAAGAATAATTTAAAGAATTACTTTTTGGAGTTCCTTTTTCTGAGGTGGTGGATGGTCCTGGACTTTCATGCTGCTCACACATATATCAGGCTTGATAAGACACAATTTGGATTATAGATTAGAAACACAAGGTAATAAGACCAAATTCAAATAAATAGTGTGTTACGTTTTGGTAACAGCATTGTTGTTTCTTATCCCCTTGTGTAGAGATTACACGAATTCCATGAGTTCATGCTCCTTGACTCTGCCTTTGCCGGTCCCAAGCCCGAATGAAAAAGGATGAGGGGGAGCAGTAACAAGCTCACTAAATAACCTGGGTTCAGCTGGCCCGGCTGATAGTACCCTGTAAGGGCTCCTAATCCAGGGATACAGGATGAGCAGCGTTTGTACTCCATATTAGGAGCGGCTGCACATGGCGTCTGTTCCTCATGTCAGAGGCGGCCATTTCTTTTGGAACTAAGTCGGCCTGCCACCGAGTAGTGCTCCCAGTCTTAATGACAAAGGCAGACGCATTCTACTTCACCCAATCATGATGGTTGTCCAATCTCTTTTTCAAAAAGTCTCAAGCTTTACAAGCTTGACACCCTAATATGATTGAGTAGAGATAAGAAAGAAGAAGAAGATGCTCCTTGAGCTGTTTTATGATGAGCAGCGGCCTCTCCCAAAGGTCCGGTAACAGCGTTGTTACCATAAGACAAAAGTACTACAAAACTACTTTTGTCTGATGACAACAACAACAACAAAAGCCTTTATTGAGAACACTCATTCCATACAGGATTCTCCTAGATAGGTAAACAGAAGTAAACATAGCAGTTATCTACAGAAAGTGGAGAATAACATCAATATTTTTTCAAGTTAGGTCGCTCTTCTGTGTTCCGCCTTTTGGACTGTGCTGTTCTCCAGAATTTGTGAAAAGCCAATATATTGGTCTTGCTTTTCACTACTTTTGCCAATAAAATAAATGGCGAATTGTCATCAAAAGCAATATTTTAGCGGAGAATTACTCTCTCATCCTCCTAAGCTGGACAGTAAAACATGTAGTGTTGAAATTTCTAAATTCGCCATTACACAGAACGCACATTAATTGCTTCGATTTCAATAATAGGACATGATTATGTTTAAATAGTGCAAAAAGAATTCTCACTTGGGCATACTTTTGTCTGATGATGGCAACAATGCAGTTACCAAAATGTCATTATTTATTTATTTGGATTTGATCTTATTACCTTGTGATACATCAGGCTGTTGTAAGATAACATAGAGTCAGACAGTACCTTGTTGAAAGCCTCCACACGACTCTCATCCCTCAGATGGGCCATCTGCAACAAGAATCCATCCAATGGGAATATAGCTAGGTACATCAAGGTGATATAAGTGTTTCATTTTTCTTATAACTCTGCCATTGCTGGCCTCAAGCTCAGATGAAAAAGGATGAAGCAGTAACAAGTGATGTATATAGTTGTTTATTTGTTTTGCATAATATTTCATTTATAATTGATAAGGCACAATTTGGATTATAGATTATAAACACAAGGTAATAAGACCAAATCCAAATAAATAAATAGTGTGTGACGTTTCGGTAACAGCGTTGTTACCAAAACGTCACACACTATTTATTTATTTGGATTTGGTCTTATTACCTTGTGTTTATTTCATTTAGAAATTAATCTCAAAATTTAGTCTGTGAAAATAAAAATATTGGACTGGTGACAAAAACAAAACTGTAAATAGATAGCTTAATGTTATGTAGTTGTGATATATAATTAATTGTGATGATATATAGTTAATTGTGATGATATATAATTAATTGTGATGTTTATGTAATTTTGATCTTCATTGAATAAAATATATAAAGTTTAAATGTGTTTTAAACTTTAATAACAAGCACAAAACAACAAGTTTGCTAAAAACACTCTAGGTTCAGCCAGCCAGGCTAATAGAACCCAGTAACCTTGATCCAAGAACATAGCACTGTCTATATTCAGAGCATTTGCAATTTGAAAATTGAAATGTTTTAGTACCCCTACTATCCTATTTGCATATTTTTTATTTAACGTAAGATATCTATGAATTCAAAGGCTAGTGAGAAACTGTTACCCTCACAGAGTCCCATTATGGTTTTACTTTCTGTCACTTATATGGATGTAAATTATGTTTTTGTTGTTGTTTCTTATCCCCTTGTATGAAGATTACACAAATTCCATGAGTTCAAGCTTTTCAAGATGTTTTATGATAAGAAGCAGCCTCTCCCAAAGGTCCTGTTTAGTGCATCTAATGCAAGCCAAAATGTGTTCTGGAGCTGCAGGTGCCAAGCTACATTTTGGAGGTAAATAATAAGTCCTAGAAGCATTTTTTTTTTTATTCAAAAGTTCTTAATGAGTTATTCAATGGTGTTATTTCTAAGTATCAGGGAATCAGAAAGGAAGAGCAGGTTAGATCTGAAGAGCTCACCGGTGTTTTGATCTCCCGGCTCGGAGTGGGGCCCTCCACTGATGAGGACACCTGCAGCAGGAAATGAGGAGGCTTAGAGAGAATAGAAACACCACATAGCTCATGTGTACATTTAAATAATATTAATATTATAATCCCTTCGATGTTTAGCCCATCTTTTTCAAGGTTGCCCCAGTGACTACAACAATGGAGTCATATATAAGACAGCTTGGCCCATCTTTTTCAAAGTTGCCCCAGTGACTACAACAATGGAGTCATATATAAGACAGCTTGGCCCATCTTTTTCAAGGTTGCCCCAGTGACTACAACAATGGAGTCATATATAAGACAGCTTGGCCCATTTTTTTCAAGGTTGCCCCAGTGACTACAACAATGGAGTCATATATAAGACAGCTTGGCCCATCTTTTTCAAAGTTGCCCCAGTGACTACAACAATGGAGTCATATATAAGACAGCTTGGCCCATATTTTTCAAGGTTGCCCTGGTGACCACAACAATGGAGTCATATATAAGACAGTTTAGCCCATCTTTTTCAAGGTTGCCTCAGTGACTACAACAATGGAGTCATATATAAGACAGCTTGGCCCATATTCTTCAAGGTTGCCTCAGTGACTACAACAGTGAAGTCATATATAAGACAGTTTGGCCCATCTTTTTCAAGGATGCCCCAGTAACTACAACAATGGAGTCATATATAAGACAGCTTGGCCCATATTTTTCAAGGTTGCCTCAGTGACTACAACAATGGAGTCATATATAAGACAGCTTGGCCCATATTTTTCAAGGTTGCCTCAGTGACTAAAACAATGGAGTCATATATAAGACAGTTTGGCCCATCTTTTTCAAGGTTCCCCAGTGACTACAACAATGGAGTCATATATAAGACAGCTTGGCCCATCTTTTTCAAGGTTCCCCAGTGACTACAACAATGGAGTCATATATAAGACAGCTTGGCCCATTTTTTTCAAGGTTGCCCCAGTGACTACAACAATGGAGTCATATATAAGACAGCTTGGCTTATTTTTTTCAAGGTTACCCCAGTGACTACAACAATGGAGTCATATATAAGACAGCTTGGCCCATTTTTTTCAAGGTTGCCCCAGTGACTACAACAATGGAGTCATATATAAGACAGCTTGGCCCATTTTTTTCAAGGTTACCCCAGTGACTACAACAATGGAGTCATATATAAGACAGCTTGGCCCATTTTTTTCAAGGTTACCCCAGTGACTACAACAATGGAGTCATATATAAGACAGCTTGGCCCATTTTTTTCAAGGTTACCCCAGTGACTACAACAATGGAGTCATATATAAGACAGCTTGGCCCATTTTTTTCAAGGTTGCCCCAGTGACTACAACAATGGAGTCATATATAAGACAGCTTGGCCCATTTTTTTCAAGGTTGCCCCAGTGACTACAACAATGGAGTCATATATAAGACAGCTTGGCCCATATTCTTCAAGGTTGCCTCAGTGACTACAACAGTGGAGTCATATATAAGACAGTTTGGCCCATCTTTTTCAAGGATGCCCCAGTAACTACAACAATGGAGTCATATATAAGACAGCTTGGCCCATATTTTTCAAGGTTGCCTCAGTGACTACAACAATGGAGTCATATATAAGACAGCTTGGCCCATATTTTTCAAGGTTGCCTCAGTGACTAAAACAATGGAGTCATATATAAGACAGTTTGGCCCATCTTTTTCAAGGTTCCCCAGTGACTACAACAATGGAGTCATATATAAGACAGCTTGGCCCATCTTTTTCAAGGTTCCCCAGTGACTACAACAATGGAGTCATATATAAGACAGCTTGGCCCATTTTTTTCAAGGTTGCCCCAGTGACTACAACAATGGAGTCATATATAAGACAGCTTGGCCCATTTTTTTCAAGGTTACCCCAGTGACTACAACAATGGAGTCATATATAAGACAGCTTGGCCCATTTTTTTCAAGGTTGCCCCAGTGACTACAACAATGGAGTCATATATAAGACAGCTTGGCCCATTTTTTTCAAGGTTGCCCCAGTGACTACAACAATGGAGTCATATATAAGACAGCTTGGCCCATTTTTTTCAAGGTTACCCCAGTGACTACAACAATGGAGTCATATATAAGACAGCTTGGCCCATTTTTTTCAAGGTTACCCCAGTGACTACAACAATGGAGTCATATATAAGACAGTGTATAGCCCATCTTTTTCAAGGCTACCCCAGTGACTACAACAATGGAGTCATATATAAGACAGCTTGGCCCATCTTTTTCAAGGCTACCCCAGTGACTACAACAATGGAGTCATATATAAGACAGCTTGGCCCATCTTTTTCAAGGCTACCCCAGTGACTACAACAATGGAGTCATATATAAGACAGCTTGGCCCATCTTTTTCAGGGTTGCCCCAGTGACTACAACAATGGAGTCATATATAAGACAGTTTAGCCCATCTTTTTCAAGGCTACCCCAGTGACTACAACAATGGAATCATATATAAGACAGTTTGGCCCATATTTTTCAAGGATGCCCCAGTAACTACAACAATGGAGTCATATATAAGACAGTTTGGACCATCTTTTTCAAAGTTGCCCCAGTGACTACAACAATGGAGTCATATATAAGACAGTATAGCCCATCTTTTTCAAGGTTGCCCCAGTTACTACAACAATGGAGTCATATATAAGACAGCTTGGCTTATTTTTTTCAAGGTTGCCCCAGTTACTAACACAATGGAGTCATATATAAGACAGCTTGGCCCATTTTTTTCAAGGTTGCCCCAGTGACTACAACAATGGAGTCATATACAAGACAGCTTGGCCCATCTTTTTCAAGGTTGCCCCAGTGACTACAACATTGGAGTCATATATAAGACAGCTTGGCCCATCTTTTTCAAGGTAGCCCCGGTGACTACAACAATGGAGTCATATATAAGACAGTATAGCCCATCTTTTTCAAGGTAGCCCCAGTGACTACAACAATGGAGTCATATATAAGACAGCTTGGCCCATTTTTTTCAAGGTTGCCCCAGTGACTACAACAATGGAGTCATATATAAGACAGTGTATAGCCCATCTTTTTCAAGGTAGCCCCAGTGACTACAACAATGGAGTCATATATAAGACAGCTTGGCCCATCTTTTTCAAGGTTGCCCCAGTGACTACAACATTGGAGTCATATATAAGACAGCTTGGCCCATCTTTTTCAAGGTAGCCCCGGTGACTACAACAATGGAGTCATATATAAGACAGTTAAGCCCACCTTTTTCAAGGTTGCCCCAGTGACTACAACAATGGAGTTATATATAAGACAGCTTGGTCCATCTTTTTCAAGGTTGCCCCAGTGACTACAACAATGGAGTCATATACAGTAGAACCTCTTTAATTCAACACCCCAAGGGATCAGAGCTTTCGGTTGAATTAAAGGAAGTGTTGAATTAAGGTTATATGATTAGGTAATCATCTAACTCGCTAAAATAATATTTTTTTTAAAATAGCTTTGTAATATAAATTAATGATATTAATTGAAACCATTGTGTGTTTTTATTTTATTTTCATGATTAACTTTTAGTATCAGTGACAAAATGGCATTAATACATATTTTAGAAACATAAAATAATTTTAACAAATAAATTTATTGGCAATGTGTTTCTTTTTAGTAATATAATCAAATATTAACTCTACAGACATTAAAATATTAAATATAATATATTAAATAATATTTTATTCTAATTGAAAAATATAGCAGTTGAAAGGAAATAAATATGGTAAATATAAAAAGAAAATTTTAAAATGTTATTTTAAAATAATCATGAAGATCTTTTAAAAAATTCCTTTATAGATGTCTGTTTTTGCACTGAAATCCTATTCAGGATGTATTCCAGATGGCATTTTGAAAAAACATGCATGCCTTTCTTCCTCTGAAATGTCTTTTAATAAATAAATTTTAACGTATTAAAGGCATCCACTGCTGCTGCAGGTGTTATTGATTTTGTGTTTAAATCTTTTATAATAACACAGAAATGGAATATTGAAATAAAATGTTATCATAATCATTGTTGGATCATTTTATAAAGATTTAAATATTTAAAAAGAAATTATTTATAAATTTAAAAATAGCTAAAATATTTCAATGTTTAAAATAAAAAAATAAAAATTATTATTAGTTAGCGCATGATGCCGAAATTCCTGCATAAAAAAAAACAACAATAACATCCGCAAAATTGCGCAACGGCACTGCAAAGTGAAACTTAAACTAACCAGAAACCAAAAGTGCGCAGGCGCGATCGTATCGCGCCCGCCGATGCCGATCGTCGCCGCCATAATACCGTTTAGCGGTAAAGTTGCATGTAAAATAACATTCAACTGTTGAAATTCGAATTTTAAAATGGTCGAACTATCGGAACTGTCGTATTATCGATACTGTCGAATTACGGTTTGTTATTTGATAGGCCGGAGGTCGGGACATCGGAACATGGTCGAATTATTGTCAAGTGTCGAATTGGGGTGTGTCGAATTAACGAGGTTATACTGTATAAGACAGCTTGGCCCATCTTTTTCAAGGTTTCCCCAGTGACTACAACAATGGAGTCATATATAAGACAGCTTGGCCCATCTTTTTCAAGGTTGCCCCAGTGACTACAACAATGGAGTCATATATAAGACAGCTTGGCCCATTTTTTTCAAGGTTGCCCCAGTGACTACAACAATGGAGTCATATATAAGACAGTTTGGCCCATTTTTTTCAAGGTTGCCCCAGTGACTACAACAGTGGAGTCATATATAAGACAGCTTGGCCCATCTTTTTCAAGGTTGCCCCAGTGACTACAACAATGGAGTCATATATAAGACAGTGTATAGCCCATCTTTTTCAAGGTAGCCCCAGTGACTACAACAATGGAATCATATATAAGATAGCTTGGCCCATCTTTTTCGAAGTTGCCCCAGTGACTACAACAATGGAGTCATATATAAGACAGTGTATAGCCCATCTTTTTCAAGGTTGCCCCAGTGACTACAACAATGGAGTCATATATAAGACAGCTTGGCCCATCTTTTTCGAAGTTGCCCCAGTGACTACAACAATGGCGTCATATACAAGACAGCTTGGCCCATCTTTTTCGAAGTTGCCCCAGTGACTACAACAATGGAGTCATATATAAGACAGTGTATAGCCCATCTTTTTCAAGGTTGCCCCAGTGACTACAACAATGGAGTCATATATAAGACAGTGTATAGCCCATCTTTTTCAAGGTTGCCCCAGTGACTACAACAATGGAGTCATATATAAGACAGCTTGGCCCATCTTTTTCGAAGTTGCCCCAGTGACTACAACAATGGAGTCATATATAAGACAGTATGGCCCATCTTTTTCAAGGTTGCCCCAGTGACTACAACAATGGAGTCATATATAAGACAGCTTGGCCCATCTTTTTCAAAGTTGCCCCAGTGACTACAACAATGGAGTCATATATAAGACAGCGCTTGGCCCATCTTTTTCAAGGTTGCCCCAGTGACTACAACAATGGAGTCATATATAAGACAGTTTAGCCCATCTTTTTAAAAGTTGTTCCAGTGACTACAACTACTTTTGGTTTTCTGGAGGAATACAGTAAGATGAAGTTCTTGCACATCATAAAGATGTGAGCAGTAACAAGCTCACTAAAAAAACCTGGGCTCAGCTGGCCCGGCTGATAGTACCCTGTAAGGGCTTCTAATCCAGGGCTACAGGATGAGCAGCATTTGTACTCCATGTTAGAAGCAGCTGCACATGGCGTCTGTTCCTCATGTCAGAGGCGGCCATTTCTTTTGGAGCTAAGTCGGCCTGCCACTGAGTAGTGCTCCCAGTCTTAATGACAAAGGCAGATGCATTCTACTTCACCCAGTCATGATGGTTGTCAAAGAGAAACCATCAAGGGTCACAACTTGATACCCTAATATGATTGAGTGGAGATAAGAAAGAAGAAGATAAAGATGTGATGGTTTCATTCGAGCATTGGATTGAAAGCCAAAGGGAAAACAAGTGAAATTATTATGGTGAGAGAGAAAATATCAGGCTTACAGGGATAATAAGGCACAATTTGGATTATAGATTATAAACACAAGGTAATAAGACCAAATCCAAATAAATAAATAGTGTGTGCTGTTTCGGTAACTTTCAACGTGTCAGCACTTTTGTCTTAAGATGGTAACAACGCTGTTGCTGAAACGTCACACACTATTTATTTATTTGGATTTGGTCTTATTACCTTGTGTTTACAGGGATATTTAATTATAAGGCATTAACGTACCATCTATACATAAGAAATGGAAGCATGAGTAGACATGTGGTGCACTTACAGTAAAAGCAGTTGTCTACTTCTACCCACCATGATTATCATGGCCTGTACCACGTGTACTAGGGTTAAGCAAAAAACAATGGTTGCCTGTAAAGTCGGTTTTACGGGCGAAGATTTTACGTGACAACGGTAGAATATTTATTGATATGAATATAATTAAATTGCACAATAGGAACAAGGAATTGAATGAAAATAAGAATTGCACAAATTTTAACTATAGAAATATATTTTGTTTACTAAAACATTGTACATGTAAACTTAAACTTAACTAATTCCTATTTGAGTGATTTTGTTGAGGATAGGACGATGATAGGAGAAATATGAAATGAAAGGAAGTGTTTCTGCTGTAATGTGTCTTGCGAAAGTCAAGTCGATAGTTGTTCCTTTTAACGTAGTTGACTTAGAAACGTTTGATACGCAATCAAGATTATACGTATTTTTCATGAATTTAAGAAACGAGTTGTCAGGCTTTACGTTTTTGTTAAAATCACCACACAGAAGAATCGGTATACTAGAATCAACTTGCACGAATGGTGGCACGTACTGGCTCTTGTGAATGTACGGACCGAGTCCTTGCCATAGTAACATTCCAATATCCTGCATACTAGCTCCTGGATGAATATATACAGCACCGAGTATAAACTTGAAGCTAGTATTAGCGGCGAAGCAAGTAACTTCAGTCATGCACATGTCACCCTTGGTTTTAATGACACGAGTTACGTCTGTAATCGCAACTTGGAACACTTCCGCCGTAGATGTCGATGATAATTTACGATAGATCGCCACTCCACCAGCCGCGTTGGTATTTGAAAATCAAAACACTTATTCAGATCGAAGGTTCAAATTTTTGCTAAATAAATTTGAAATTAAATAAAATTTGTAATTGTAAATGATGAAGTTGAAAATTAAAACATTTACTTAAATTAGATGTTAAAATTCTTGCTCAACACAGTTTAAATAAAGTTTTCTTATATCTGCCACTTTTTCTTAATATTTGTAATTTTAAAGAATCAATTCGAAAATCAAAACATTTATTCAGATCGAAGGTTCAAATTTTTGCTAAATAAATTTGAAACTATTTATAAAATTCGTAAAATAATAATTAATTAATTTTAAACTAATAATTTACTTAACACTATCAACATTTATCAATAGTATGACATAACCTATAAACTCAGTTTCTCAACTTTTGTGTCAATCTAACAATTAATCAATCAATCATAGTTTACGATAATGAAATATCAGTGTACAATTATTTACCTTTATTGTTGTAGTTGTTGTAAATGACGAATCTAAGCACTCCACATTTTCACTACAGACACAGCTGACGATACTTTAACCACACGTGTGAACTTGTATTATGACGCTTTCTTGTTTTTCCAACGCCAAGAACGTTCGAGAAAGACAAAGACAGAGACAAGCATGCGCCGATTCAATGCGCCTAATTCTCTAGCGCTGCGCGCGCAGCACTCTCGTTCGGTGACTCATCGTAACGTTACCGGGCGTTACACTTTTTCATAAGTGACTCCCAGCCGCAACCTAATTTAAGACGTTGTCACGTCAAAAAGAAATGGAAACACCAAAGCACGAATGCTTCCTTTTAAACATAAAGTAAAGACAGTAGATGTTTATTTTATGTTTAAAAGCAAACATTCATGCTTTGGTATTTCCATTTCCAGGGATAAGTTTGTTTGAAAAATTATGTAATATAGTATCTGATTATATTCTAAAAAATTCTTGTCTTATCACATTAATTTATTGTATCATGTGTCATCCTGTAGAAAGGCTTTCATGTCCAAAAGCTAGAGATTATAAGAGTGTGGTTGACATTGATCAGTGAGCTATCTGGTACTCTAGTAAAGGTACAATTTGGATGGTAGACATAACATTGGGAAACAAGACCAAAATATAAGTAAATTATGTGTGACACTTCGATAACAGCCCCATCAGCATCTTCAGAAAATTGTATTGTAAGTAATGAATCAGTATATAATGTGGTGTGAAGATTACCAAAATGTGACATAAATTCCAAATTGTACCTTATTCCTACTTCAACACACTAATGGACAAAACTTAAGGAAATGGAAAGTCTGATGTCAATGGTGTTTGAAGGAGACAGAGGCAATTACAATGTTTTTAAAGAAACTAATCTCTGTAGTCTGATATTTTCATCTCAATATTGATACAAGGGATTAACACAAAGCAATAACGCGCCATCTATATATATATAAAATAAAAGGATTTAAAAGCGCGAATGTTTCTTTTATACATAAAACGAACTTCTACTGTCCTTACTGCGAAAGTTCGTTTTATGTATAAAAGAAACATTCGCGCTTTTAAATCCTTTTATTTTATATATATAGATGGCGCGTTATTGCTTTGTGTTTATTTATGCCTAACTGGCCTTGTCTTTATTGTTTGCTGAAGAGCATTGCTCAAAGCAAACATTTGAATGTAAATCTACTGTCCTATAAGCTTATGTCCATAGTTTACTTGAAAACCATTTCTAAGATTCCATCCTTCAGTGTAGCATATAAAAGCAGAATGATCCAATACAATATTAGAGCTCTGAGAAGCGGTCTGGTGGATTAAATTGGCGAAACCGCTGGGAGGGTTCACCACTGATGAGCCAAGCCCTCCCAATATATTTTTCATCGCAGTAAGGACAGTAGAAGTTCGTTTTATGTATAAAAGAAACATTCGCGCTTTTAAATCCTTTTATTTTATATATACATGGGATTATTGAAAAGTGAAATTAAGTTGGAATTTTATAAAAATAGCAATTTGGAATTCACACAAATTCAATTTCAAGAGGATTTGGTTTGCAACAAGTTAAAAAAAAAAATGCAATGGTAGGGCAGAGTGGCTGTAACTTACATCAGACACCACTTGTATCTGCGAGCCATTCGGGGAACTGTCAACCTCCATGTGATGGGGCCGATCCCTACAAGACAATACCACAGGTGAGCTTTCACACAGGATAGATGGCATTGAGCAATCTTTTTTGTTGTTGGTTATACAAAGCTGGTTGCTCAAGTTGGGTGTTATGGCTTAATCCATTACCTAAATTCGTGCAATCTGAGCAGAGATCAAATAACTAAAGTATATTCACTTTAATTCAACACATACTTTAATATTCAAAGGATACAAGAAAATAAGACCTAATTCAAATAATTTAATTGTGTGTAAAAAAAATTAAAGTTATTTAAAATATTTAATTATGTAAAATTATTTGGATTAGGTCTTATTTTCTTGTGTATCTATAATCCAAATTGTGCTTTATCATTTAATTCAAAGGGTTTTCAACTAGCAACCAAAAGTGACCTAATTTAATGTCTTCTTCTTTCTTATCTCCACACTGGGTGGAGTAGACTGCGTCTGCCTTTGTCATTAAGACTGGGAGCATTACTCAGTGGCAGGCCAACTTAGCTCCAAAAGAAATGGCCGCCTCTGACATGAGGAACAGACGCCATGTGCAGCCACTCCTAACAGAGTACAAACGCTGCTCATCCTGTATCCCTGGATTAGGAGCCCTTACAGGGTACTATCAGCCGGGCCAGCTGAGCCCAGGTTTTTTAGTGAGCTTGTTACTGCTCCCCCTCCTCCTTTTTCATCCGGGCTTGGGACCGGCAAAGGCGAAGTTCTAATTTAATGTAACTTATTATAATTCATATAACAGAAGAAGAACCTTTCTTGTTGATTTCAAGAGAATTGACTGTTCATTATTTTGATTACTTTTAATTTATTAAAAAGGAATGTTTTTTTTTGTGCTACATGAATACTATCCTCCTGTATTTTTTCAATAGTTGTTATTATAAGAAATGGAAACATTAAAGTACAAAGGTTTCTTTTAAACATAAACAAACTTTTACTGTTCTTACTGCGATGAGCTCAAAGAAGCAAACTGGTAGATTAAATTGGCAAAACCACTGGGAGGGTTCACCCCTGATGAGCCAAGCCCTTCCAATATTTTTTCATCGCAGTAAGGACAGTAGAAGTTTGTTTTATATTTGAAAGAAACATTTGTGCTTCAATACTTCTATTTCTTATATAGAGATGGCATGTCATCGCCTTATAATTAGTTGATATTATGTTTGTTTAGAACTCCGCCTTTGCCGGTCCCAAGCCCGGATGAAAAAGGAGGAGCGGGAGCAGTAACAAGCTCACTAAAAAACCAGGGCTCAGCTGACCCGGCTGATAGTACCCTGTAAGGGCTCCTTATCCAGGGATACAGGATGAGCAGCATTTGTACTCCATGTTAGGAGTGGCTGCACATGGCATCTGTTCCTCATGTCTGAGGCGGCCATTTCTTTTAGAGCTAAGTCGGCCTGCCACTGAGTAGTGCTCCCAGTCTTAATGACAAAGGCAGCTGCATTCTACTTTACACAGTCATGATGGTTGTCAAACAAACTTGATACCCTGATATGATTGAGTGGAGATAAGAAAGAAAGAAAGATGTTTGTTAAGTATAAATTTAAACATTCAGCTATTTTAGCCCATGTGTCAAACAGATTTTTTAATTTAAAATGTCAACAAAAGTTTTTTTTTTTTTAATTGAAAAAGTGAATACAAAAATGTGTAGAAATACAGGAAATTATAGCCATATCTGTAAAACTGTCTCTAAAAGCTGTCAAAACTGTAACCAAAAGAACTACAAGAAGATAAGACCTAATCCAAATATATTAATTATGTGTGACATTTCAGTAACAGCGTTGTTACCATCATTACACAAAGAAATAAAATCCATTTTAGAATGAATCATTTCATTTTATTCTTTTGTCTGATGATGGTAACAATACTGTTACCGAAACATCACATGCTATTAATTTATTTGGATTAGGTCTTCTTTTCTTGTAGTTCTAATCTATAATCCAAATTGTGTTTTATCATGTAACCAAAAGAATTTGTCCAAGTCCCTATTGAGAATGTGGAAGCCAATGTCTTGGGTGGGACATAAGAACTTGAACTGCTGTTGTTATTTCCAATTTATCAGTTTTAATGATATCATGGTAGCTTGTTTTCATATTTCCCATTTCAAACATTTTTAAAAGTTACTGGAAAGTGTACATATTCCTCAGTTATCAACATTCAATTGGACAAAACAGATGATACAGCACAATTTGGATTAGAGATTATAAACACAAGGTAATACAACCAAATCAAAATAAATAAATTATGTGCGACGTTTCTGTGACAGCATTGTTACCATCTTCAGACAAAAGTGCTGAATGTAACAATGCATATTTGTCTGAAGATGGTAACAACGCTGTTACCGAAACGTCACACACTATTTATTTATTTGGATTTGGTCTTATTACCTTGAATTTGGATTATAGTTTATAGATACAAAAAAATAAGACCTAATCGAAATAAATTAATAGTGTCACACACTATTAATTTATTTCGATTAGGTCTTATCACCTTGTAGCTTGGATAAAACAGTTGTAGAAAAGATGAGAACAATGGGCAACAAATAGTGGTCTACACAAATTGACAGAACTTTTGTATAGCACTCCATAGAATAGTGAAATAGGTGAGATACTCATTTCAGCGGCCGATCAGCTATTATATTAGTTGGTGCTAGGCCTACTCGTGGCAAAAAAAAAAAAGAGTTATCTTTCAAAATCAAAAAACCTAATCTAAGCTAACCTAATTCAACATAAATCTAACCCTGGTGGTGGTGCTTATCTCCATGGTTAAACCAATTCCTGAAGTCCACTCCTCTCCAACCCTGCCTTTGCCGGTCCCAAGCCCGAATGAAAAAGGAGGAGGGGGAGCAGTAACAAGCTCACTAAAACCTGGGCTCAGCTGGCCCGGCTGATAGTACCCTGTAAGGGATACAGGGATACAGGATGAGCAGCGTTTGTACTCCATGTTAGGAGCAGCTGCACATGGTGTCTGTTCCTCATGTCAGAGGCGGCCATTTCTTTTGGAGCTAAGTCGACCTGCCACTGAGTAGTGCTCCCAGTCTTGATGACAAAGGCAGACACATTCTACTTCACCCAGTCATGATGGTTGTCAAACAAGGTTGACACCCTAATATGATTGAGTGGAGATCAGAAAGAAGAAGAATAGGTGAGATACTCATTTCAGCGGCCCATCAGCCATTATATTAGTTGGTGCTAGGCCTACTCGTGGTAAAAAAAAAAAAAGTTATTTTTCAAAATCAAGAAAACCTAATCTAAACTAACCTAATTCAACATAAATCTAACCCTGGTGATGGTGCTTATCTCCATGGTTAAACCAATTCCTGAAGTCCTCTCCAAACAATGACTTTCCAGAATGGTTGCAGGGTTTTCCCATTATGTACTAAGTGCAATTCTCAACCTGCAACCGCAAGACACATTATTGACTGTTAACACAGAGCAATAACGCGCCATCTATATATATATAATTAAAAGATTTAAAAGCGCGAATGTTTCTTTTATACATAAAACGAACTTCTACTGTCCTTACTGCGATGAAAAAATATATTGGGAGGGCTTGGCTCATCAGTGGTGAACCCTCCCAGCGGTTTCGCCAATTTAATCCACCAGACCGCTTCTCAGAGCTCTAATACTGTATTGGATCATTCTGCTTTTATATGCTACACTGAAGGATGGAATCTTAGAAATGGTTTTCAAGTAAACTATGGACATAAGCTTATAGGACAGTAGAATTACATTCAAATATTTGCTTCGAGCAATGCTCTTCAGCAAACTATAAAGACAAGGCCAGTTAGGCATAAATTAACACAGAGCAATAACGCGCCATCTATATATATATAATAAAAGGATTTAAAAGCGCGAATGTTTCTTTTATACATAAAACGAACTTCTACTGTCCTTACTGCGATGAAAAAATATATTGGGAGGGCTTGGCTCATCAGTGGTGAACCCTCCCAGCGGTTTCGCCAATTTAATCCACCAGACCGCTTCTCAGAGCTCTAATACTGTATTGGATCATTCTGCTTTTATATGCTACACTGAAGGATGGAATCTTAGAAATGGTTTTCAAGTAAACTATGGACATAAGCTTATAGGTCAGTAGAATTACATTCAAATATGAGCCAAGCCCTCCCAATATATTTTTTCATCGCAGTAAGGACAGTAGAAGTTCGTTTTATGTATAAAATAAACATTCGCGCTTTTAAATCCTTTTATTATTGACTGTATTGACTCATCCATTGATGAGCTCTACTCTTCCCCGGCAGACACCATCAAAAGTCTCAAGCTTTACAAGCTTGATACCTTAGTGTGATTGAGTGGAGATAGAAAGAAGAAGACTCCTCTCCAATTTTGGGATGGTAGTTATAGACCTGGAAAATATGCAGCATTAGAGAGAGGAGCAGAATTCATTGGAGTATTTAGATGCCTGTTGATGGGACATCTGATGTAGGTAGGGATGTTAGCTGGATATAGTGGGATTCTTGTCTTGGGTACCAGGAGTTCACAGACATACTTCATCTGTCCCATCCAGGGTCCCGCCACTTTGAAGCAGTTAACAGGTCTTGGGGAGGAATCTAACCCTAACATATAGATGTACTCAGCGACACTTTGCCACCAGTGATCAGCAGAAATGAGTATCTTACTATGAAATAAATAAACTAAATGAATGCAAGAAACTCAAAAAAGTCACCAAGGATTTTAACTCCACCTTTGCCGGTCCCAAGCCCGGATGAAAAAGGAGGAGGGGGAGCAGTAACAAGCTCACTAAAAAACCTGGGCTCAGCTGGCCCGGCTGATAGTACCTTTAAGGGCTCCTAATCCAGGGATACAGGATAAGCGGTGTTTGTACTCCATGTTAGGAGCGGCTGCACATGGCATCTGTTCCTCATGTCAGAGGCGGCCATTTCTTTTGGAGCTAAGTCGGCCTGCCACTGAGTAGTACTCCCAGTCTTAATGACAAAGGCAGACGCATTCTACTTCACCCAGATAAGAAAGAAGACATAGGATATCAAAATGTGGAAAATCATATTATCTAAAACTCTAAACTCAGACTTTTGAAAGACATCTATGTAAGTGTGTCATTATGTTTCTCTTTCTAGACATTTTTTTTTTTTTAAGAATGAAGAGAGCATCTATACAAATATGCCAAACATACAGGTTTTATCAATGTCCTATGGCACATTTTTATCATGACAGAATGATAAGAAGAGATTTTTAATTCCATTTAAAACTGAATAACGCTTTGACAACAATTCAGCAAATTGTTTATTACTTTTTTGTGGATTTTGACTTTTTAAAAGAGATGACATTTAAAAATTCAAAATAGGATAAGGCTGGGCATACACATTTTATGGTTAATTATAAATAAAAGTGGTATTGAACAAGTTTTGCTTTATTGAATCTCTCGTATATATGTATGAGAATATTGAGAAAAACATTGAGTGCCTGAAAGAAATATTGATATTTAAATTGATAAATATTTTTCTTTAAAAAATGTTTACCGATGTTTCTCCATTAAATCTTCCTAAAAGTATAATAAGTTCTCTCTCTCTCTCTTTGAAAAATTATATATAACATTAAAGTGAAACTCTCTAAACATTTGACAAGTAGGACTATATAGAAACAAACAAAACAGACGCGGTGAGGAGAAAAACAAATAGTTCGATGGTCAAAATTATTAATGTGCCATTTATCAATTAATATATATTTATATATATATATATAATTAATAAATTCAACATAATTAAATTCAGCAGTATCAGTTAAAATTATAGTTTTAATTTATTCAATGTTATTCTTATTATTAGGTATTACATATACATAATCAGGAAGAAAGCACAACCCTTGGCAACAATGACCTTGTCTGTTTGGGATATCATTGTGTGAACGCATGTATAGTGGGGTGGAAAACTTTATTGGTATATCTTTCAACACCGCGGCGCGCATACCCACACATATAATAGTTGAGGGATTGGAAATCTGAGTGGTTGGGGAAATCTCAGAACTCTGTGACTGGGGATGTTAAGCGTCATCCATACCTTACTCCCTTTGCTATATATACTTTAAATGACTCTTGTAAGATCTTTTCATCCCCAAAGCCATCATGAAATTTTAAAAATATTTTACACTGATTTTATTTTATAAAAGAAAATTTACCTATATAGTGACTTTTCTAACAATATATTAGTACTTTAAATTTTTCCCTGAGTAACTTCTAAGTGTAAAATCAAAATGACTTAACCTGATTAAATATACTTTTATATAAAATATCACATCAAAAAGAGATTAAAATGGTATGATTTGAAAAGAGAACTCATCACCAACATCCCTCAACATTCCCCAGAACCCATGGCCATCCTAAAAAACCTCACCTCCAGCAGGAATTTCGCCTTATAAGCCTTTCATATTTGGTCATAACGCCAGGGTTTTGATGAAACAGCACTTTTACGCCTGTTGCGAAAATAAGCCTACATTTTAAGTATTTTGTTTAGTGATGTTTTCTTTTATAAATAATTTAAGTATTTTATGTATAGGTAAAAAAATAATTACAAATTACCTAGGAGTTCATTGTAATAACTTGCAGTGAAAATCATCTCTTTCTATCACTCTAGGTGTGCTCGCTATATCCTAAAAAAGTAAATAAATTTCAGTACCTTTATCTCTGTAAAGAGCCTTTTGTGACAACAATATATAAATATGCCAAAAATAACTTTAAATCCTTCCTAACCTTTTACCATCCTTCTTCTTCATAGCTCCAAGACTCCTGTTATATCTTCGATGGCGTGAAGGAATTTGAAAAGGACAGTAAGTGACATATCTTATAAAGAGCATTTTATTAGGACTAAATTATATTCTATACATCAGTGGTTGGAAAACAAATAAAAACAGATACGATGGTGATAAGAAAGAACATTCTCAATGGCAAAAATAATCTGTTTACAAGAATGATCATATTAAGATGCATTAGCGTGCCATCTGTTATCAAAATTCGAAACTATTATAGACACGTATGCCTTTTTTTAATAAACAATTTCTACTGCCCTTACTGCACCTCCCAATAATTTTTTCAATGCAGTAAGGGCAGTAGAAATTATTTATTTAAAAAAACCATACGCGTCTAAATTAGTTTCGAATTTTGAAGAATGATTATGCACAACACTTCTCCTCTCCAAGATAATTAATATCTTTGAGGCAACTAGGCCGTCGAATATTGCGTCAGGGCAACTCCCGAATTCCCGTCAGCTCTCTTGGATGGGCGGTGGCTCTTCGGAACTTCTGCTTGATAGATTTTCCAACTGAGTCAAGTCATCAATAATTCGGCCCTCATTATTATTGTACTCAATTGATGGACCCGAGCTGAGCTATCATGCGGATCCTGTTCTTCTTTTAATGCACTTGGCTGACTATGCGTCGTTGTGTCTCCTGACTATTCATATATTGTAATCACTGGATATAGCACAGATTACTTTTCCTAGAAGTCACTTGTCCCGGCCATTATAGTTCCTAAAATATACATTTGAATGTTGTTTAAACCTTCGTGCAGCACCTTTGGGTCCAACCTGCTTCTGGCTATCTCTTTGTCGGTTTTTGACAAACAAGATCAAGAATCGAATCCCACATTGGACATTTTTTAAAATAAATAATTGCCCCAGTGGTAGGCATTTTTTTGCAAACTCCAACCCCACCAGTGAGTGCTAATAACTAAATGGGGCTAGAGCACACTTTGTGAGAGCAAATTGTTTTCCACGTGTGTAGACATGTGGAGATGTGTTGCACTTAGAGTAAAATCAGTGGCCATCTACTACCCACCATGATTATCATGGCCTGAACGATGTGTAATAGTGATTAAAAAAAACTGGTTTTTAACCTCCCATAAAGAGGATGTTTGAAGTGGAGTAATCACTGGACCGCACGTATTTAGTACAGTATAAAAATAAATTTTATTTTCGATTTTAAAACATAAACAGCTTCATGTGATTTCTCTTTTAGTTTATTTACAGGCATGGAAATGATAGAAGTGACAGTTTGGTAGAGGACGAAGAAAGGAGGTAAAGCCAGTAGAATTAGAAGTAACTTGGCATGTGGGCAGAACCAAGCCAGTAGTAGTAAGTAGAAACCACTTGGGAAATAGGCGGAGCTAAGACAGCAGTAGTAAGTAGGAGCAACTTGGGAAATAGGCGGAGCTAAGACAGCAGTAGTAAGTAGGAGCAACTTGGGAAATAGGCGGAGCTAAGACAGTAGTGGTAAGTAGGAGCAACTTGGAAAGTAGGCGGAGCTAAGACAGTAGTAGTAAGTAGGAGCAACTTTGGAAACGACCAGATTTTCCATTAAGCCATTCTGGATCAACTCTTATATTTCTTGTATCTGCCACACAAATATTTCAATGTTACAAATACACCTTACAGCGTAGTACAGTTCAAATATAAAATTCTAATAGTTGTGGCAAACAAGTTGTAAACGAAAACTTCTGGGCAAGTAAGATATTAGAAAAGACTTGTGCAAACTGTTCCTATCCCACATCTATACAACTGATATTAAAAATAAATCATTAAACTTATTTATTTTATATTTAATTGCGTTTTTTTTTTGTATTGAGAAGAAAACAGGAAAGTTTTTTTTGCTGAAAGCTCCTCGTTGTAAAAAATAAAATCTGAAATAAATAGAACCTTAAATACTTCTTTTGCTATAACCAAGAATGTCCAATGCAGATCACTTCAAAGGTGACACAAAATATTTCTACTCTATTCGAAAGAAGGATTTAACAAAATCTATGAGGAATAAACTAAAATGGTAAGGTGAAAATGAACGCGTATAAATTAGATTAATTATATAACGATAACTATAATAATTATAATAAATTGGATTTCTGATATAAGAGTTAAACTTTGCGTAAACAATGGCCATATACTGCCATCAACAGGAATAAAATTGACTCAACATAACTAAGTAATATGAACTTATATGTACATATCTCCCCTGGAAAAAAAATAAAAATCCCTGCTAATTTAATGTAAAAAAAAAAAAAGTGCCGTGACCAGGATTCGAACCTGGGTTATTGCGGCCACAACGCAATGTCCTAACCACTAGACGATCACGGCAGGTAGTTGAAGCTGTCTATGGTACAATATAAGGGTGGTCAGACCTACCTAGCCTAGATTCCCTGCTAAATTAATGTAAAAAAAAAAAGTGCCGTGACCAGGATTCGAACCTGGGTTATTGCGGCCACAACGCAATGTCCTAACCACTAGACGATCACGGCAGGTAGTTGAAGCTGTTTATGGTACAATATAAGGGTGGTCAGAACTATCTACCCTAGATTCCCTGCTAAATTAATGTCAAAAAAAAAAGTGCCGTGACCAGGATTCGAACCTGGGTTATTGCGGCCACAACGCAATGTCCTAACCACTAGACGATCACGGCAGGTAGTTGAAGCTGTTTATGGTACAATATAAGGGTGGTCAGACCTACCTAGCCTAGATTCCCTGCTAAATTAATGTAAAAAAAAAAGTGCCGTGACCAGGATTCGAACCTGGGTTATTGCGGCCACAACGCAATGTCCTAACCACTAGACGATCACGGCAGGTAGTTGAAGCTGTCTATGGTACAATATAAGGGTGGTCAGACCTACCTACCCTAGATGTTTGGCTTATTGCCACGTACGTTTTTTTTAAATTATTATACTAGACCATTGGTCGGCAAACTGCGGCTCGCGAGCTACATGTGGCTCTTTAATTCCACACGAAAATATTATTTATGCGTGAACATACTCTTTATTGCTGGCAATAAAAATATTTTGTGGCTCTTTAAAAATTTTAAAATTTTTTAAATTGTCATTTTTGACTCTTCCGACTCTAAAGATTGCCGATCCCTGTACTAGACGAATTACCGCTTCCGAAATATTCCCAAGTGAAAGTTTGTGTCTAAACAATATTGTATATTTTTATATTAATAATAGTATAAAAATCATATAGCACGAATGTTTTTCTTTTTCAAAAACAAAATATATTTTACTGTCCTTACTGCGATGAAAAAATATTGAGAGGGCTTGGCTCACTGGTGAACCTCCCAGCGGTTTCATCAATTGAATCCACAGTAGACAATATGTCTCAGGGCAGAGAGAGAAGGCAATTTACAAATTCATTTTTTATTTACAATACAAACGATTTGGTTGTGAACGACTTCTCAATAGTGGTTCTTCAATCAGAAATCAATAATGTAAATAGGTAATGTAATGATAACAAAATGGAAATGAACACAAAACAAACAAATATATTGGCTGTGGTGGTGATGTCTCGTCCATGGAGCAGATCAGATCTGTCCATGCACCCTGATCACGATTCCTTCCAACCGAGGTGCCTTGTCCTTATGGATGTCCTCTTCTGGATTGATTGTTGCTCTATGGAAAGGGGGAGGGGGCGGGGGTGCCATTGCCCCGCTAGTCAGCCACATTTCAGAGTTCCCTGTAGGCCTTCACTGTTACCGTAGCGGCTCGGGGCTCACGACACCGTACTTCGCTCTACAGGGCAGTCCCTTACTTGTGCTGCTTCTCCCGCCCGCCACGTAGAGGAGGGGTTGGACTTCTGGGCAGGAAACAAAGATATTAAAATTTCGAAAAACTCAAGATTGGCTAAAAGGAATATCATCATGTATAGGTCTAACACATTTCATGTTTAAATATTCACAGATGTTATATATATATATTTGGTCATTAATTCTATGAATATTATATATTAAATATAATCTCTTTTAAATATTAACTTATCATCATCTTTTTTACATTGTTTTTCCTATATCTAAATATCAAAATGCAAGGGGGATCGGCGGAAGGATGGTCTAAACCGTTGGTTTTCGACCGCTACGACCCGGGTTCGATTTCCGCATTGGCACTTTTTTTCTGATAAAAAAAAAAAATGCTCCAATGGCCCTCGATTTTTCTAAAATTCCAACCCCACCAGCGAGTGCAAGTAACCAAACGGGGCTCTAGCACATTTATAAGTGCAAAGTCGAACTACTTTTCACATGTGTAGACATGTGGTGTAGTTACAGTAAAAGCAGTCGCCTACTTCTACCCACACATAGCCTGTATCACGTGTACTAGGGATAAGCAAAAAAAAAAAAAATGCAAGTTGGTATTTATTGCTAAATAAATAGTATTGCATATAACATATAATTTAGTTATCACTGATTTATTTATTTGTAATAATATGCTGCTCTCTTTTTTTATTACCAGTTGCAAATAAGACACGCTATATCCGATCTGGATAATTGCGCGTGAAACTATTTACAATAATTCATATTGTAGTAGAGTAGGTAACAGAATTATCAAAAATAAAATAAACAATTAAGAAAAAGAGCATTGAATAAACATATACATTAAACAAGTAAGCAACAACATAAGCAGATAGAAGAAATTGCAAGGTAGTTATTTACAGTATGTTAAGCAATGATGGGAGTTGATTTAATGAAGTTATCTGTAATAATTAGTATCGTGCTCTCTTGATGAATCAGAAACATCAAGAATCCTTCTTTGCCTCGGTAAATTAGATGGATGGAAATAGAGAGCAATCCCGGGTAGTTGGCAGCGTTCTGCGCTCCTGGACGACGACGGAATTTCTTTATTTAGGTGGCTGCTAACCAAAATAAAATGATTTTTGAGCCCCAATGGCCGCGTAAAGCGGAATACATACTGTTGTGTATGTAAATAGATGAAGATTATTTGCATTCTTTATAGCCTCATTATGTAAAAATATATGTGTATATAAATTGGACATGGGTTGTTGGCCGGGAGGGAAGAATAAAGAGTCATGGTCAAGTTTGAGTTGTTGTACGTCTAATACGACACAACATATACAAAACACTATGACCAGGCTGGGGAGGCTAGGGACAGGATCTCCGTCAGGGAAGAGGCAGGTTAGGTTGGATTGGGTCCACGGAGGTGGATCATGAGCTCCAGGGAAATATCCGAGTTATAAATATATCTCTATAATGCACTGCGGCCTATGATTGTAAAACGACACTTGAAGTTACACCGCATGAGTTTCTTTTCAATGAAAAATCAAAATTTATTTCATATTGACTATTTCTAACTTTTTGGATGAGGTATGAAAGAGTGAATTATGAAGAGTAATGATGAACGGAAAAATAAAAGTGTCCAGGGATGGGAATCGAACCCACAATGTTCCGCTTACCGGGCAGATGCCATAGTAGCCTAGTGGACATGGCATCTGCCCGGTAAGCGGAACATTGTGGGTTCGATTCCCATCCCTGGACACTTTTATTTTTCCGTTCATCAATACTCTTCATAATTCACCCTTTCATACCTCATCCAAAAAGGTTAGAAATAGTCAATATTTCACCTTGAAATAAATTTTGATTTTCATTGAAAAGAAACTCATGCGGTGTAACTTCAAGTGTCGTTTTATAAATATATATCTCTAGAAAGATTTTATCTATAGACACATATAACTACAATATTTTATCGATAAGTTTTACTTGTATAATTGATTACTTACACATATTTGATATAGATGCAAATTTTTCCGGGAGAATATTGATCCAAAAAGACAAAGGTCACCTCTCCCGTCAAAATAGACGTCAAAGCTAAACGTCTCTTTGGTAGATTGTCAAGATTCCATTAGATTGTGGATTTCATGGAATAAAGTCCGTCCTAGGCTGACGAGGGCCATTAGCCCGAAACCATGGTCTCTAGGTGGACGCTTTTCAGTTTGCCAAAGCTGGTGTTGTGGCTTTGTCATCGACCCGAGGCCGCTAGTTTGCTGCGACGGTCAATAGATGGCGTCTGGCTTTGACGTCTATTTTCACGGGATAGGTAACCTTGTGTCTTTTTGAATATTTGATAAAACCCTAAATTAAAAATTTAATAACACAAATTCACCAGATGGCGCAAGCCATCAGCAACTCTCAGTTGCACGATAAGGAGATGCTTTTTTCATCATTTATGCACCTTATCCCAGTACAATATCACATTTGTACTATTTTTTACATTGTGTCGCGGTCTCACGCAATTCTGGCCTTAACTACCCGTTTCATGATTTTTCAAGATGCCTGAATGACCAATTTTTTGGTCGTTGAGGTACAGTTTGCACCACGCTGATGAGGGCCAACAGCCCGAAACGCGTCCGTGGTTAGCTTTTCTTGATTAATCAAGAATGGGTATTTGGCCAATTCTGGAATAATAAAAAAATCAACGAGAATAGTTTATATTTATTCCGATAGATGGCGCAAGCCATTTCAGTTGCATGATAAGGAGATGCCCTTTTTTCATAACAAATTCACCACAGTTGGCGACGTGGTTAGAATCAATTAGATTCTAATTATTCAAATCTGGAGTGAAAACATAAGAGACACTGTTTTATAAAAGATTTTCTAGACGAAATGCTTTAATGTTTTAACGAGAGAAAAGTTTGGATGAGAAACGTGTTCTTCAGGAATTCTCCCAGATAACTTTTATGGCAACTTGTCCTGCTGCCTAACACGCTATTTAATTAAGGAGAAATCGTTAAAGTTGATGTGTAAGTGTTGTGTGAGTCGATAGAAATAATCTTCCTTCTTATCTCTACTCAATCATATTAGGGTCTCAAGCTTGAGACTTTTTAAGGTGTCTGCCGGGGAGAGTGTTGGATGATAGAAATAATGAGTAGTGGCTAGTTAATATACGAGGGGTGTCCCATAAGTCCGTGGCCCGACCATGAGAACGAAATCTTAGAAACTAATAAATTTTACCATATATACCTTAAAGCCTTGTATAAAGATATGTACATTTTTAAGTTTTTACAACTAACCTTTTTTTTTTTTTTTTGTTATAGGTTCTGAAAGAGGACAAGAAACAGGAATCATCTAAAATGTAGACAAACGAGATTCGTGCTGTAATAAAATATCTTTGTAAGAAAGGAATGTCGCCGAAGGAAATCTATAAAGATATGGTGGATACATTAAGGGAAGATGCTCCTTCCTATAGCACAGTAAAAAAAAAAAAAAAGGTAGCTGCGTTTAAATTAGGGAGGATCAGCACCGAAGACGAACATAGACCAGGAAGACCTGTTGAGTCAGTTACTCAAGAAAACATCGACAAGATACATGATTTGGTTATGTTGGACAGAAGAATGACAGTTCGTCAGATAGAAGAGACCTTGGGCATTCCAAAAACAACACTGGATCGGATCATGAGAGAACACTTGGGCCTCAGGAAGCTTTCTGCCCGTTGGGTTCCCAAACTTTTGACACCCAATCAAAAGGCTGTAAGGAGAAAGTAATCTTCGGAAAATCTTGCGTTATTTGTAGCCAATCCAGAGGAATTTGTTGATAGATTTGTTACCATGGATGAGACTTGGGCCCATCACTTTACACCAGAGTCCAAGCAACAATCCATGCAATGGAGACACTCCGGTTCCCCTCCCCCGAAGAAAGCCAAGACAGTTCCATCAGCAGGGAAGGTTATGGTGTCTGTCTTTTGGGATTCCGAGGGTGTACTTCTTCTAGACTTTCTGAATAAGGGTCAAACCATCACTGGCGATTCTTATGCAAATCGTGTGAAGCAACTACGAGAAGCTATTAAAGAAAAAAGAAGAGGAAAGCTGTCCAGGAAGATTGTTTACCATCAAGACAATGCTCCGAGTCATCGGTCGCTGCAAGCCATGGCTACTATTTATTATTCTGGCTTTGAACTTTAACCACATGAACCCTATTCACCAGATCTAGCTCCGTCTGACTTCAACCTATTTCCTCATTTGAAAAAATCACTTTCTGGCATTCATTTTAGTCAGATGAAGAGGTCATTGATGCTGTAACCTCATTTTTTGAGTCACTTGAAACATCGTTCTTTTTGGAGGGTATAAAAGCATTAGAACATCGCTGGAAAAGTGTATATACCTTAAAGGGGATTATGTTGAAGGAGATAAATCATAATCATTTCATTAGTCATTTTCTTTATATGTCGGGCCACGGACTTATGGGACACCCCTCGTATAATGATTATTTATTGGATACACAGACAGTCTTCTTCTTATTATTTCTTATCTCCACACTGGGTGAAGTAGAATGCGTCTGCCTTTGTCATCAAGACTGGGAGCACTACTTAGTGGCAGGCCGACTTAGCTCCAAAAAAAAAAAAAAAAAAAGGCCACATCTGACATGAGGAAAAGACGCCATGTGCAGCCGCTTCTAACATGGAGTACAAACGCTGCTCATCCTATATCCCTGGATTAGGAGCCCTTACAGGGTACTGTCAGCCGGGCCAGCTGAGCCCAGGTTTTTTACCGAGCTTGTTACTGCTCCCCCTCCTCCTTTTTCATCCGGGCTTGGGACCGGCAAAGGCGGAGTTACACAGACAGTAATTGAGTTGAATAAATATTATTGTTTATAATGAAGAGTGTGTGATGTATTTAAATATATTTTGTCATAACTGAAAGTCGCTAACATTTTTTCCCGATACAAAAATAGGATCTCGATAAGCTTTGAGTGTATAAAAGGCAATAGCGTGCTATTTATGCATCCTATTTCTCTATAGTCACATTTTAAAAACTTTTTAAATACGAAAATACTTGTAGATATTTTGTTTAGATAAAAGATATCTCGAATAAAGTAAGAAATATGATTTTTTTGGTATATAGAGAAGACAAACAAACATAGAATACTTTTATTTAATATTTAAAATAGGAGAATCAGGGATGCCGCTAATTTAAGCAAAAATTGACGTTTGAAAGAAGGTGAAAAGGTAAAAAATAAAATTCTAGATAAACTGAGACGTACGGCAGACACGAATGTGGGGTAAACTGAGAGGTATGGCAGACAGGAATGTGGAGTAAACTGAGACATACGGTAGACAGGAATGTGGGGTAAACTGAGACATACGGCAAACAGGAATGTGGGGTAAACTGGGACATATGGCAGACAGGAATGTGGGGTAAATTGGGGCATACGGGAGACAGGAATGTGGGGTAAACTGACACATACGGCAGACAGGAATGTGGGGTAAATTGGGGCATACGGGAGACAGGAATGTGGAGTAAACTGAGACATACGGCAGACAGGAATGTGGGGTAAAGTGAGACATACGGCAGACAGGAATGTGGGGTAAACTGAGACATACGGCAGACAGGAATGTGGGGTAAACTGAGACATACGGCAGACAGGAATGTGGGGTAAACTGAGACATACGGCAGACAGGAATGTGGGGTAAATTGGGGCATACGGGAGACAGGAATGTGGGGTAAACTGAGACATACGGCAGACAGGAATGTGGGGTAAATTGGGGCATACGGCAGACAGGAATGTGGGGTAAACCGAGACATACGGCAGACATGAATGTGGGGCAAACCGAGAGATACGGCAGACAGGAATGTGGGGCAAACCGAGACATACAGCAGACAGGAATGTGGGGTAAACTGAGACATACGGCAGACAGGAATGTGGGGTAAACTGAGACATACGGCAGACAGGAATGTGGGGTAAACTGAGACATACGGCAGACAGGAATGTGGGGTAAACTGAGACATACGGCAGACAGGAATGTGGGGTAAACCGAGACATACGGCAGACAGGAATGTGGGGTAAACTGAGACATACGGCAGACAGGAATGTGGGGTAAACTGAGACATACGGCAGACAGGAATATGGGGTAAACTGAGACATACGGCAGACAGGAATGTGGGGTAAACTGAGACATACGGCAGACAGGAATGTGGGGTAAACCGAGACATACGGCAGACAGGAATGTGGGGTAAACCGAGACATACGGCAGACAGGAATGTGGGGTAAACCGAGACATACGGCAGACATGAATGTGGGGCAAACCGAGACATACGGCAGACAGGAATGTGGGGTAAACCGAGACATACGGCAGACAGGAATGTGGGGTAAACTGAGACATACGGCAGACAGGAATGTGGGGTAAACTGAGACATACGGCAGACAGGAATGTGGGGTAAACTGAGACATATAGCAGACAGCAATGTGGGGTAAACTGAGACATATGGCAGACAGAAATGTGGGGTAAACTGAGACATACGGCAGACAGCAATGTGGGGTAAACTGAGACATACGGCAGACAGGAATGTGGGGTAAACTGAGACATACGGCAGACAGGAATGTGGGGTAAACTGAGACATACGGCAGACAGGAATGTAGGGTAAACTGAGACATACGGCAGACAGGAATGTGGGGTAAACTGAGACATAAGGCAGACAGGAATGTGGGAATGTGGGGTAAACTGCGACGTACGGGAGACAGGAATGTGGGGTAAACTGAGACATACGGCAGACAGGAATGTGGGGTAAACTGAGACATACGGCAGACAGGAATGTGGGGTAATCCGAGACATATGGCAGACAGGAATGTGGGGTAAACTGAGACATACGGCAGACAGGAATGTGGGGTAAACTGAGACATACGGCAGACAGGAATGTGGGGTAAACTGAGACATACGGCAGACAGGAATGTGGGGTAAACTGAGACATACGGCAGACAGGAATGTGGGGTAAACTGAGACATACGGCAGACAGGAATGTGGGGTAAACTGAGACATACGGTAGACAGGAATGTGGGGTAAACTGAGACATATGGCAGACAGGAATGTGGGGTAAACTGAGACATACGGCAGACAGGAATGTGGGGCAAACTGGGGCATGCAGTAAACAGAAATGCTGAAAGAGATATAAATATTTCAGTCTGGAATAATAACGTTATAAAAAAACTCTTTAGAGAGACAGGAATGACGAACGAAATCCAAGCGAAATATCCAAGTTTCACCACATTCTTGTTCACCAGCGGCTGCCGATGGTTGTACGTGGGGCCATAACTTCTGCAGCAGGCCGCGTGCCGGGAATTTGGAGGTTTATCAGCGCACGTGCGCAAGCTGGTCACAAATCACAGCTGGGAGACAAATTGGAGCAGACGCTGGCGGCAAGATAAGACGCCACGACACTGATAAGTTCGCTGGCCTCGCTGGTATCATCTGCTATATCAGCGCTGACCATATAGCTTGGAATGTGCTATATGACATCATATGAAAAATATCAATAGACACAAACGTATTAAAATTACAAATATATTCTCACAATGAATCATGAGTAGACATGTGGTGCACTTACAGCACTTACTTTTACCCACACATGGCCTGTATCACGTGTACTAGGGATAAGCAAAAAAAAAAAAAAATGCAAGTTGGTATTTATTGCTAAATAAATAGTATTGTATATAACATATGATTTAATTATCATTTAATTATTTAAATCTGAATTGTGAGAATATATTTGTAATTTTAATACTTTTTTCACAATTTTATCATGAATAGACATAATTGTCTTTGCTAAGGATAAAGATTTAATTCAATCTATACCAAATATTATATATATGACTGATTATTTTGTGAAAGATATGCTTTACTGGTGAATATAATCGAAATTTTATTATCTTACAAAACGAAATTTCTATATTAGTAAATTAATTGTATTAGGTGTATCATCCCCCTGTGGTATTTAAAAATGTATTTATCAGATATTTACTTGCGATATAAATTAGGTAAACTATACCAATAATATTGAGAATGACTTCTCTTCCAAGAATCTGAATAACTTCTTTTTATTATAT
This sequence comes from Cordylochernes scorpioides, assembly GCA_030710605.1. Classification (NCBI taxonomy): domain Eukaryota; kingdom Metazoa; phylum Arthropoda; class Arachnida; order Pseudoscorpiones; family Chernetidae; genus Cordylochernes; species Cordylochernes scorpioides. The sequence goes on from CP092876.1 coordinate 74,058,015, forward strand.
AATCAACAGATTATTAATTATTTTATGATGCATTAGCGCGCCATCTGTTATGAATATTCGAAACTATTATAGACACGTATGATTCTTTTGAAAATTAAACAATTTAGGAGGGTTCACCACTAATGAGTCAGGCCCTCCCTTTAATTTTTCCATTGCAGTAAGGGCAGTAGAAATTGTTTAATTTTCAAAAGAATCATACACGCGTCTATAATAGTTTCGAATATTAATTCTTTTATTACCTATCGGGGGGGGTTCGGTATGGGAGGGTGGTCTAAAACGTTGGTTTTTCGACCGCTATGTTCCCAGGATCGAATCCAGCATTGGGTACTTTGGGGTTTTTAACTAAAAAAAAAAATTCTCCAATGGCCCCTGTTTCTTTCAAAAGTTCAACCCCACCAGCGAGTGCAAGTAACCAAACGGGGCTATAGCACATTTGTAAGTGCAAAAGTCGAACTGCTTTTCACATTGTGTAGACACGCATGTGGCGCACTTACAGTAAAATCAGTCCCTAACTACTCACCATGATTATCATGGCCGTTTTTTTTTTTACTAGTCGAAGTGTCTCTTAATTTTAAGAACTATGAATGCCGGTAAGGCAACATCTATCTTTAAGATAATAAAAAAAGGAAATATCTACTTGTTCCTTTACATTTTCACACCAGTGTATATGATAGAATTAAGAATTGTCAAAGAGTAGTAAAGGCTAATGGGACAGAGAGATTAGTGATGACAGCCAGCCAACAATCTGTGCAGTACCGATGGCCCCTGTTTCTTGCAAAAGTCCAGCCCCACCAGCGAGTGCAAGTAACCAAACGGGGCTATGGCACATTTGTAAGTGCAAAAGTCGAACTGCTTTTCACATGTGTAGAGATGCATGTGGTGTACTTACAGTAAAAGCAGATTATCATGGCCGTGTTTTAATAAAAAATGATACATCTATTTGTTCCTTAACATTTTCACACCAGAGTATATGATAAAATTAAGAATTGTCAAATTTGTCAAAGAGTATTAAAGGCTAATGGGACAGAGAGATTAGTGATGACAGCCAGGCAACAATCTGTGCAGTACCACCGCAGCTGGGCACCAGATGCTCCCCCATTACACAATAATTAAATTACACCCTGCCTCCCCCGCGCTGTCAACATACCAACTGTCACTGCATATGGCAGCTGTATTCTCACCAACCCGCTCTCGGCCAAGTGCGCTAACTGCTCAGCCTCTCTGCCGATCACGAGGCAAGATCAATGTCTTGCCCAACTGCCAGAGCTAAAGCTGCAAAGTTCTAGTCCTCTCTTCCTGCCTCCTGACCTCCGCGGACCCAATCCGGCCTAACCTGCCTCTTCCCTGACGGAGATCCTGTCCCTAGCCTCCCCAGCCTGGTCATAGTGCTTTGTATATATTCCGCTTTATGCGAATATTGGGGCTCAAAAATCATCTATTTTGGTTAGCAGCCCCGTAAATAAAGATATTTCCATGGCAGCTGTACTTACGATGCAAAAGCCCTACACAAGATAAACGTGTATTTTATCCAATACGATAGTAGAGAAGCTTGGAGATTACATTGATCAAATAGCTAAGAGGGATGGTTTACCACTGATGAGCCAAATTCTGCCAACTGATGGTTTCTATTTGTAAACAATGTATAGCGTACTATGTATGCTGAAGAATGAGTTTTCAACGCTATTACTTTCTATGTGAAAAAATAAAAGGAAGAAATATAAAAAAGGTCAGGTGTTGATTGTTGGGTTAAATACATTATTACAATTGTTATTTTATTCTTACCTTTATTGTTATTGTGCTTTATTAATTTGTAGATATATTCATTGATTATTAGTTTTTATGTTTTGTTTATTTTTTTTCTTAATTCGGCAACAATGTGTTGTTAATTTTTTTTTTTTGTGATGTAAATTAAAAATTGTATTCAGTGGTATGTATGTAAAATTCTAAATTGTTTTGTTTTGTTGTTTGTAGCAAATTCTAAACTCTAATTTAAGTCAAGTCTTTGTTTTATTCTCAAACGTCTCCTGGAGAATAAGAACTCAAACTCAGCGAAACATTTTAACTTATAAGATTTAAGTTAAGTATATGGGCGAACATTGATATCTTCTATATATATATAAATGAATGTTTGTATGTTTGTCTGTTGGTTGGTCTGTATGTCCGGTATACAAATTCGCAGTAGTTCACTAATACAAACCAAAATTTCCATACATAGGTAAAAAAAAAAACGAGGATGACGATAGGCTATTTTAAAAAATATATAAATCAATTATTAAAACTATATATTCAAATTATTCTAAATAGCTCACGAGCAGCGCCCTTTAGAACGCGGTGGATCTGATGGCGGGGCGCGCCCATTGACCGCCTGCGAGCACGTGGCTTCCCTGTGCGCGCGCATACGCCGGGAAGCCACTTGCTCGCCGGCAGCCGACGGGAGCAATCACTTGCTCGCCGGGAGTCAACGGGCGCAGACATTTACTCGCTGCCAGCCAACGGGCACATGTTTAATGTGTTTGAATTATACATTTAATCATGTAAACCCGGGCGTTGCCCGGGTCATTCGTCTAGTTAAAAATAAAAAAGGCATATCCTGATCGTTCTTACATGAGCATCTCTAGATGACAGAGCGCCATCTAGTGGAACAAAAATAAACTAAACATTTATCTAACTTGTTCCGTGATATTTGGTCAACCCAATTTCTTGATACATTTATTGATAAATCAATTGGGTTGGTTAAATATCACGGAACAAGTTAAATAAACGTTTAGTTTATTTTTGTTCCACTAGATGGCGTTCTGCCATTTTAGATGGTCATGTGAGCGCGGTCATGATATGTCTTTTTTTATTTTTATTACTTTCTATAGTCGCATGTGATGACGAGGAAGGTGGAACACCGGACATGGAGCACAGGGATACGACAACCATAGAAGAGATCCAGGAGAACGACCTAGAGAAGATGACAGGAGACCTGACAGACAAAAATGGATCAAGGCCAGGGGACCATCTTATCGAGGAGCCACTAGGAGAGGCCATAGAAAGACTGCTGGAGAGCTGCAGGACATCAGGGGACCATAACGGCAAGGGCCACAGCACTGACCAGGAGTCAAGATAGCAAATGTAAATATTTTTGTTTACTTTTACTGTTGTTATTTATTGAAGTTGTAAATAAAAATATGTAAATAGACTGACCATTCGCTACACTTTTTAGAGAAAAACTTGTAACCTTTCTGAAAAATAAATTATTACTTTCTATATATATAATCATATTAGAATATAGTTGTCTTTACGCCCGTTGAAGAACTATGTCGTTCGAAGCTAGCCAAATAAACATGTTCTATAGAAGAAGCTTCATTTGAGTTTATAATCTTACAATATATTAGAATATAATTTCTACAATTAGTTTTAACTAAACAAGATTTCTTTAAAGAATACTTAGTTCATTCGTGTAGAAATTACCAAGAAACCTAAGGACTACATTGATCAAATAGCTAAGAAGGTTGGTTCATCATTGATAAGCCGATTGAAAGTTTCCCCATTATATGAAATAATTGAATATAGACAATTTAAACAATTCTTCTAATCAATTGTTGCAAAGGTGGAAAAAATATATAATAAGATAGTAAATAAAGGGTAGATAAAATGTAGGGGAATATATATAGTTGTGTATGTGTACAAATTTCTTCAGCAAGGAAGACTTCCCCACCTTGAGAGAGTTCTCCTCCAGACAAGGTCTTCACTCCTCAGTTCCACGCCGAGGAAGTACTTTTAGATGCGTGTCTTGGCAGACACCAGGATGGCCAGGGCGTCATTGTCTAGGCCTTGCCCGAAGACCCAGCCTTGTAGGTCAGGGAGGATGATGGTAAATGTCTCCCGGATGAGAGGTCTGATGTAGCGGCAGGACCAGTACCGGTGAACCAGCGACAGGTCGCCGGACCCACAGGAGACGCAGGACTGTTGTGCCAATGCTGGATGGGGCAAGTATTGAATATAGAACGTTCTTTCAAATAAGAAATAATGTAATTCTTCATTCTTTCTCATACCGCCTTTATTAATTTCTTTAATACTTCGTTCTGTTCTCCGAAACTTAAAATTTTCTTCATTAATTGTCTGTGAACTTTTAATGCCTCCTTCCAGTAGTTTATTTGTGTTGACCTTGGACCGAGGTTCTATGTCCTGGAGTCAAACGTTGAGCCATGGATTTTGAATACTTGGGTGATTCAAATGAAAAAGTGATAATGCAATTATAAAATGTATTAGATTGAAACATTTTGAATACTTTCACCCTATATATATAGAGTTAAACCTGTCTATAGCGCCCCCTCTAAATAGCGCCTTCCTCTTTATAGCGCCCGATTTTAAATACGTAGATTTACATTAAAAGTTACCTGTCTATAGCACCCCCTCTCTATAACATCCTATTTTGGTGAGTCCCAAGAGGGGGCGCTATAGACAGGTTTAACTGTATATATAAACACATGGCTACGATACTGATCTCTTACAGTACCAGTTAAAATACCTCCGGTAATATAAAAAAAAATCAACGATTAGTTAATAATTTTCCCGATAGGTGGCGCTTTGCCAACAGAAACATTCAGTTGTACGATCAAGATATGCTCTTTTTATTAAGCTAATATCTTCTTCAGTTTTTAGTCTTTTTAAGCATTAATTTCTTTGTTTAGAGTTTGCAAAATTTTCTAATAAAATCGTAGGTTATTGAAGTTTCGAGAATAATATATAGAGAGAAAATTACACTTGAAACATCTTAAAGATAGGAATTACAAGTATTTTGTCTGGACTATTGAGTGATTTTTGGTTTAAAAAGTACTCGAACATATTGCAAAGGATCCCTGATTTTAACATGAGTAGACATGTGGTGTACCTATAGTAAAAGGCAGTCGAGAACAATCCATGATAATCATGACCTGTGCTTGATGTACTGAAATATACATTAGAACCTCCATGAGAGGACACCTCTCTACAAAGGGCAGTTTTCATTTACAAAATTATCATTTTTACTATTTTGACACTCTCCGGTACGATGACACCTCTCCCTATAGAAAATTTGGCCCTGAAATTAGGTATCCTTTACAGGGAGGTTCTACTGTATTATATATTGAATGACTTATAGCGCGCTTGGCCTCAACATATATTTCCGCGCATTTATTACATTCTTTAAAATATGGCGCATGAAAAACGGCATACACTCATAGACAAAACTTAAGGAAGTTGTACCTTTTTGAATGTATATCGGGGATTCAGACAATAACTCTGAAATATATTTAATACACGGTGAACTTTATTGGAAGACACATGAGATAACCAATTGTAAACAATATTGCCTCTGTCTCCTTAAAAATAACGACGACAGGCGATAATAAAGACTTTCCACTTCCTTAAGTTTTGTTCATGTGTGTATATTTGCTAATAAATATTTTTATTCTAACCAATATAAATATACCTTTTTATTATCTAATTATTTTACGGGTAGAAAGAACTTGGCTTCAAATTGTGGCTCTTGGTGCCGGTGAGGAATTGAATGTTTGGCGATGTTAGGAATTGAACAGGGTTGTCTCCCACAGCGCACAAACAACGGAGAATTTTCTGCATGAATATTGAGCTGGAGGTTTCACATTGTTCTGACCACATCCGGGCTGTCCAGCCAGTGTGTCTGCTGAATATTCAACGCCTCCGCTCTTTTTACTTCCCAGGACACAATGGCCCCAGATTCTCGCAAAAATCCAACCTCACCAATGAGTGCAAGTAACCAAATGGTGCTCAGACACACTATAAATTCAAAAGTCGAATTGCCTTCTACATGTATGGACATGTGATGTACTTATAGTAGAAGCAGTCGCTTACTACCCGCTATGTAAAAGGTAAAACAATGTCTCTCTCCCTTTCTTTAGAGTGAAAATAGCTGCATAGATTATATAGGCTTAGCAAAATTTCATTCTTGATTCTTTATTTTTATTTGCTTCTTCGTAAAAATCGTTTAAATAATGCAAATTTATTAGGAATTGTTGAAATTCTCGTATAGATAGCATATTTAATTAAAAAGGCATATATTGGATCAAAATATCATTTATTTTACCTTTTTTAAAAATATTTCAGTTGGCTGAACGCCAACCTTTATCAAGATGTTATAACATTATACAGTGGTACCTCGACATACCAGCGCCCCAACATACGAGTTTTTCGAGATACGAGCCGACGAGCAAGTGATTTTTTGCTTTGAGTTACGAGCGAAATTCGAGATACGAGTTCGGTTCGGTAGTGTTGAAGATATTAATCTGTGATTTTAAATGTTTCTTTTTGACCAGTACTTTTGTTTTGTTTTTGCTTTTCCTAAAATGTTTCTTTCTTCTTCTTCATTATTATTTGTTCTATATGCAAAGCTTTGTTTTTTGAGACTTGAATAAACAAATTCAAGTTTATTATATTTTTGTGTGCTTTTAAAGTTAAAACACAACAGGTAGTAACACGCAGTCGCGCCATCACGATCAGTTAGCAGCGTGCTTCCGCTGTGATAAGTTGTGTTTTGTGTTGCGTTTACATTTACAGTTTTAGTTCATTTATTTTTATAACCATGGATCGGAAGAAAGTTTGTAAAAAGTCAAGTGCTAAGAAAAAGATGATGAGTATTGAATTAAATGGCACTTGCCTAACTCATTTCCAGAACATTCTGAGAGGGAGGAAGAAACAAGCCTCCTTGGACATGTTTTTTTCTAAACGGCCTACAGGTGAAAGCGAGAAAAATGTAGCGAAAAAGGCAAAGACCAGTGAGGATATCTAATTTATTTATTTACATTCTCTTTTTTGTTTTTGTGCAATAAATATTTGATATTTATAAATACGTTTTTATTATTTAAAACCACGTAACAAAAATAACTGGGGTGACATTTTGGAGGTTGGAACGGATTAATGGTAGCTCAATTGTTTTGTATGGGGAAATTTGCTTCGAGATACGAGTAATTCAAGATACGAGCAAGGTTGCGGAACGAATTAAACTCGTATGTCGAGGTACCACTGTATATATAATATATGCCTTTTTAATTAAAGATTTATTTATGGATTGCTCTATTTTCAAAAAGATAGCATATTGTGATCTTCTTATTAACTTGCCTTCCATTACCGGCTGAAGTCACGTTTTACTGAGCCCGTTGAAGAGCTTTGTTCCCTTGAAAGTTCGCTTGTCATTCATTACAATAAAATAAATTCATCGTTACTACCCGCTATCTTAGCGTACTTGGGATAGTCAACAACACTACATTTTTACATCTTCACTCAACAACAACAACAACAAAGCCTTTATTTAGGGCCTCTCGCCCTATACAGGATTCGCCAGTTCACAAGGGATGGGGAGAACACTCTGTGGTCTTTTTCCGGGATATAATCCTTTGGAATCCAAATATCGCCACCGCTATATACCTGTTCTTTGATATTTCATTAATTAGTGTCGGAAATGAAGGACAAAGTTGCCCCGTTTTATCATTTAGTTTTCGTCTTTCTTCAGACAGAGCAGCACAATCAAATAAGTAGTGCAACATCTCCATTGTTATTCCTGATCCACAGAAAGTGCATTTCAGGTCTTCACCCCTCATTAAAATCAGATGGTGTTCTCTGAAAAAAATTGAAAGGGTTCTAAATTGCGCGATTAATCTGATGACAGGAAAAGGGAGTTCACTTAAGAAATATTCTTCGGTGGTAAATACATCTTCACTCAGTATAGGATGATCGTCCCCAGCCTTTTTTTTACTCATATTTATTTGTTCAATGGTGATAACTGAAATATTTTATCTTTTAGTGCAATAAATACATTTTTGGAAGCATTGTAAAGCATGAATGTTTCTTTTTTCAAACACAAAACAAACTCTTCTACTGTCCTTACTGCGATGAAAAAATATATTAGAAGAGCTTGGCTCATTAGTGGTGAACTCTCCCAGCGGTTTGGTCAATTTAATCTACCAGACCGCTTCTCTTAGAGCTCCAATGCTGTAATGAACGATTCTGCTTATATAGACTGCAAGGACGGGTGGAATCTTAGAATAGTATTCAAGAAAACTATGGACATAACCGCTGGGAGGGTTCACTACTGATAATCCAAGCCCTCCCAATATATTTGTTCATCGCAGTAAGGACAGTAAACGAGTTTGTTTTGTGATTGTAAAACGACATTTGAAATACCATCCAGCATGTGTTTCTTTTCAACGAAAGTTCAAAATTTATTTCAAGGAGAAATAATGATTATTTTTAACCTTTTGGATGAGGTATGAAAGGGTGAATTGTGAAGAGTAATGATAAACGGAAAAATAAAAGTGTCCAGGGATGGGAATCGAACCCACAGTGTTCCGCTTACCGGGCAGATGCCCGGTTAGAAATATTCGTTATTTCTCCTTGAAATAAATTTTGAATTTTCGTTGAAAAGAAACACATGCGGGATGGTATTTCAAATGTCGTTTTACAATCACAAGCCGCATTATATTATATTGAGTTTGTTTTATGTTTGAAAAAAGAAACATTCGTGATTTATAATGTTTCCATTTCTTATGTATAGATGACATGTGTATTTTATATCTTATGTATTTTAGTGCAACATATATTTTATAAATCATGGGGCTCTGGCACGTTTGTAAGTGCAAAGTCGAACTGATTTTCACATGTGTAGACATGTGGTGCACTTACAGTAAAAGCAATCGCCTACTTCTATCCACCATGATTATCATGGCCACGTATACTAGAGTTAAACAAAAAAAATCATTAATTTGATTTCTAGACAGGCCTCGCCACCCAGCTCTCTCTGTGTTTACCCAGGCAGGGTTCACACTGTTGACATTTTCGGACATTATTCTCTTCAGTTTTTTAAATTAAACCTACAATTATTTTTTTATAATATCAATGGAATATATTTAAATTATAATCGGAAAAAACCTTGCAAAAATTGTTCGAGATTTATTTTAAAAAAGCAAAGAAACATTCAAGCACATCTGTAAAATAAATAAATTTTGCAAACACATTAATTCTCTAAACTTTAGTGTTTGGGGCCAAAAAATGATTATTTACTTTCAAAAAATAACTGTTCGATATTACACACATGGACAAAAATTAAGGAAGTTGTACCTTTTAGCATGTATATCGGGATTCAGACAATAACTCTGAATGATATTTGATACATAGTGAAATTTATTGAAGACACACAAGATAACCAAGTGTGAACACAATTTTCTCTGTATAATTAAAAAAAAAAAAACAGAGGACCTGAGATATCAAAGACACTTCACTTCCACAAGTTTTGTCTATGAGTGTATATTGATCATAAAAACAGTTTATCTCCAATCAGTAGATATTTATCAAAAATTAATTAATTAATCAACCAGACGCGTTATTGAAATATTTGCGCCTAATACAGAGTAAACAAAACAGAGAACAAATTGAAACTTAGAATTAAATATTTACAAATTTACATGTATTATTCTACAGAGTTTATAAAATGTATATAGACAAAGTGGCTGAGGTGAAAGAGTTAGATCATTCAAATCAGGGAACAATCGATGTCTCACTTCTGTAAAGTTCGGACAGTCGTAGATAAGGTGAAGAGCAGTTTGTTCAGTTTCTCCACGGTCACCACTGAACTCAATACTATTGGACCCGTCTCTGCCTCCCCTTGATCTCTGCGGATAACCACCCTGATCCTCCTCTACATCCCGGCTCTCCTGGCCTTACTTGGCGATGATACCCTGGCCACCCATCTCCAGGCCCCTCCAACAGTGCAATATACATAGTGATTTGTATATATCCCGCTTTATGCGTCCATTGGGGCTCAAAAATCATCCATTATGGTTAGCAGCCCCGTAAATAAATATATTTCCGTTCAGTTTCTCAGCAGGAACAATTTGGTGTTTCTGATAGATATCAGAAAGCTTATGTCCATAGTTTTCTTGAAAACCATTTCTGAGATTCCATCCTTCAGTGCTGCATATATAAGCAGAATCGTCCAATACATTATTAGAGCTCTGAGAAGCGGTCTGGTGGATTAAATTAGCGAAACCGCTGGGAGGGTTCACCACTGATGAGCCAAGCCCTCCCAATATATTTTTTCATCGCAGTAAGGGCAGTAGAAGTTTGTATTATGTATAAAAGAAACATTCGTGCTTTTAAATCCTTTCATTTTATATTTATGCTAGATAAATCTCTTTCCAATTTTCCATGTTAACTTTGTAAAAGAAGGTATGGCCAACATACGGGAAGAGAACGGCGGATATACTGACCGTACAGTACTCCCGGTGGGACAGACCAACCTGGCGGAGCGGAAAGAACCAACTCCAGCCGCCAGAGTCGATCGCGGCTGATCAATAATCAATTATCGGCAACAGACGACGTCTGGCCTCGGAGCTAAACACCTCAGCGGACTTCTTTACTGAAGCTTTTAGAAATTGATTCTCTCAAATAACTAATACATTCTTGGCCTTTCACACAATAAACGGTTTCTTTATATTCTGGTAAAGTTTTCAGCAATAGGACAATTGACAATTAAAATAATTTTATTGACATCTTGTCAATACATGCACAGTGCACAGTCTGCACTATTCAAAAAAACATAATTATATATATGTGTGTATCATACTATGTACAATGTATGACGCCTCAGCCAGCGCTGCAGAGTTTGGTGGAGATTCGCAAGCGGATCTCCAGCGACACCATGTATTTCTCGATCTACGAAGAATACGTGGATAGCGTGCTTCACCGCTGAGGAGATGGTTCAGCAATAGGATGTTATACTTTTCTAAAAATACTAAGATATGCGTCAAGAATACATTTATAAAATCACAGGGAAAATGGTGGTGGATTTAGTTTTCAACATTTTGATTCGATATTGTGTTACAGTAGATCGACCCTTTTGATATCTGACATCAAATAGGCATAAAAAGTCCTCTTACCCAAATCCAAATCTCAGCATAGTGGCTACCTTCACGTTAGATTCAGGCACATATAGAAAATTTACCTTTCCTGATGAGTCCACTCCTATTCTCTTCAAGACATTGTAATCTTCTTTCACAAGAAAGCTGCAAGGGGCCACCTAGCACAGGGGTCGGCAAAACTGCGGCTCTTTGGATGTAAAGCTGCGGCTCTTTATATATAGTTCCATACGTAAATATTATTTATGCGAGTACTATTTATTGTTGGCAAGAAAAAGTGTTGTGACTCTTTAAAAACTTCAAAATTGTGTAAATTGCAATTTTTGACTCTTCCGACTCAAAAGTTTGCCGACACCTGGGCTATCAAATTCTTAGATGCTGATAATTACTCACCACGTTTGAAGATATCCAATTGACCTCGGGCCAACTTCCTTCATTCTAAATTCTTCCATGTTCAAAACTCAATGTGCATGATACACACACACAAGGTATTTAAGATAATCCCTCCGATTGTAGGTGGGGGGGTGTAATAAATATGTTCATATACTCAGTTGCATATTACATTAATTGTTTTTTAGTATTTGTTTAGAAACAATGAATTCATTTTTCAATACAGTGCACTTTAATCTTTTGATTCAATTATCAAAATCGCCTATTTTAGCGATTTTCTATTCTAAAAAAAAAAAAAAAACAAATACAGTAGAACTTGGATAATCTGAACGTTTTTAATTCAAAAACATCTTTAATTCAAATATTTATCTTGCTTCCTAGAATTTCCTCTATAAATATAATTTCCGTTTTTTATTCGAATTTATGGATAATTCAAAATTTTTGGTCCCTTGAGCTTCGAATTATCTCTAAGTTTGACTCTATCTATAACTGTGCGCATCTTGAGTCATATATTATGCCTTTCAGATCCTGGTTTAATTCAATGAATAAGGAAAAGTAACCAGGTGTTGTTGTGCCAAATCTGAAGAAAATGCAGGTTGGGGATAGGATGAGTATTCATTTTGGCCGTAAAAGTCCCAGACAGAATGTGCGGAATGTGGAGATCATTATCATGGAACGAGATGCATTCATTTGTCGTCCTTTTTTTAATTTTTAAGAGAATTGTCTACGTTTAGTTCTTTTTTTTTCATTCTGTTCATTTTGTTTGATTTGATAAGATTTTATATTTTTGTCTTGTTTTCATTTGAACTTCTCAATTCAATCGTTTGTTGTTTATTTCAAGATAACAGTCATTGATCTCTACGTGGTGATTTTCTCTTTAAAATCTTAAAATTTTCGATAGATTCCAGGATTTCTCTATGCACTATATTTTTGTTTTGAAATTTATATTACACAAGGTAATAAGACCAAATCTAAATAAATAAATAGTGTGTGACGTTTCGGTAACAGCGTTGTTACCATCTTCAGACAAAAGGTACACACGATACACACAAGGTTAACACAAGGTAATAAGACCAAATCCAAATAAATAAATAGTGTGTGACGTTTCGGTAACAGCGTTGTTAACATCTTCAGACACAAGGTAAACACAAGGTAACAACGCTGTTACCGAAACGTCACACACTATTTATATATTTGGATTTGGTCTTATTACCTTGTGTTTATAATCTATAATCCAAATTGTGCCTTATGAAATTTATATTACTTAGTTTATAGTTATATTAATAAGTTTTGAAATATTTATATTACTTAGAGCAAGGGTTTCAAATAAAACATTTTAAAATAAAATTTTAAAAGGAGTATAAAAATGAAGGTCATCTCTCCCGTAAAAACTAGACGCAAACTATTGATTGTCGCCACAAACTAGCGGCCTCGAGTCGGTAACAAAGCCAAAACAGCAGCTGTAAAGCGTCCACCTGGAGACCATGGTTTTGGGCTAATGGCCTCGTCAGTCCTGAGCAGATTTTATTCCATTAGATCCCCTGCCAAAGAGGTGTTTATCTGGCAAAGTGGCAAGGCCAAATCTATGGCCAAAATATCTATGGAAATGTTGTTGGGAGGATATTGATCTGTAAAAATAAAGATTGCCTCTCCCGTCAAAAAGAAAGAAGAAATACTCGCACTAAATAGCTCACATTTCTAAATAAAGATGGAACTCAAATATATCCATCTATTCTAGAACACCCGCCTGTTCTACGAACGGGTCTAGAACAACATCCAGTGTTCTCTTTCTAATTAAAGTTTTGACTTAATAAACCTCCTGCCCAGAAATCCTCCTCTACGTGGCGGGTGGAAGAAGCAGCACAAGTAAGGGACTGCCCTGTAGGACGAAGTACGGTGTCGTGAGCCCCAAGCCGCTACTGTAACCGTGAACAGGGAACTCTGAAATGTGGCTGACTAACGGGGCAATGGCACCCTCCATTTCCATGGAGCAACAAAATGAACAAGACACCACCAAGAGAACTATGGACATAAGCTTATAGCATTCTACTGTCCTATAAGCTTATGTCCATAGTTCTCTTGAAACCCATTTCTGAGATTCCATCCTTCAGTGCTGCGTATATAAGCAGAATCGTCCAATACAGTATTAGAGCTCTGAGAAGCGGTCTGGTGGATTAAATTGGCGAAACCGCTGGGAGGGTTCACCACTGATGAGCCAAGCTCTCCCAATATATTTTTTCATCGCAGTAAGGGCTGTAGAAGTTTGTTTTATGTATAAAAGAAACATTCGTGCTTTTAAATCCTTTCATTTTATATTATCATGGATATAGAAAAAAAATATTATATGCTTCTTCTTTATGCCGGACCAAACTACTCATTTCATCGCAATTTAACTTTGAGTAATTGTTTAATATACTACCAGAAAGGTTTCTATCTAATTATTAGTTTGAAAAACCTTTCTTCTTTTTTAAATGAGGATAAATATTAATTAATCTGTTATATTTTCAGCACTCTGATTTATTATCTCTGTATTATCTTTATATATATATAAATCAAAATTTGTCTGTCTGTTTATCGATAAACTCAGAAACTACTTAACCAAATGTCACCAAATTTTCCACATAACTACCAATGACCCTGAAGATGAAGAAATTACAATGCATTAAAATTAAGTAAAAAAATTATTTTAAAATCTATATTTTATCTTTGTGTATAACTTTATTTATATAGCCACTTGCTATATTTGACCATTTAGAACTTCGGGGAAAGTATTCAAATTATTAATGACATTTTTGAAAGTAAAACAGTGTATACGGTATTAAATATGTATAATGGGGAACAATGGCTTAAAATATAATAGGTAAAAATAATGTAAGCTGAATGAAGACAAAAAAAAATGTTAATAATTCCCGATGAATTGAAATGAAGTGATTTTGCCTATAAAATATCAAAAAATAGACTGGATTGATACACATTCAAAATGGTTAAAATGGCATTTATTAAGCCAAACAGTGTGAAAAAGTAGATACAGTAGAGCTTCCATTGAGAGGATGCCTAAAATCGTAGCTTAACCCGTCTCTCCAAGAGGCAGTCTCTTATTACAACAACAACAACAAAAAAGCCTTTATTTAGGGTCACTGACCCTATACAGGATTCACCAGAGGTATGCATAAGAACAAAGCAGTGAGACAAAGGAAATAACGATATATACAGAGTAAGAAGAAAAAGAAAAAAAAAACAAGAAAAGAAAAAAAAAAGAAAGAGGGAAGCAAGAAATCAACACAAAAAGAGTAGCAGTAAGAAAGTGAGGAGTGAGTATCACTTGGCCTTCTTCTGAGATATGGACTTGTGGAAACCATAAAACGCCGTAGCAATATACTTATTCTGGGTCATATTGTCAATTATTGATGGAAGTGAAGCACAGAGTTGCCCAGTTTTGAGCATAAGGGTTCTTCTTTCTTCTTTCAGAGCAGGGCAATCAAAAATATAGTGAGTGATTTCATTTTTTAGTTTTGAATTACAGAAGGTACAAGTCGGGTCCTCACCGCAGAGCATCTTGGTGTGGTTTTCTCTAAAAAAACTTGAAAGTATTCTAACTTGTGCGAGTAGTCTTACAACCGGGAAAGGAAAATCTCCTAAAAGGTATCCCTCCGTCATGAAAGATATGTGAATGTCTTTGTAGTGAGAGTATAGCTTAGATTTATCCATTCTTGTAAGGTCGTTTTGTATAGATTGGTCTGCCGCTGTTTTTAAGAGCCGGCAGTCTCTTATTAAAGGTCTATTAGAGATTCTTTAATATCAATTAGAATCTCCAATGAGAGACCACCTACAGGAGAAACAAGTTGAGTCATTTTTTTAGGTGATTTTCTTAAGAGACTCTATTTACATTTATTAAAATCAACATTTTCTTACTGTTACGTTTAATTACTGCTAATCAACAACAACAACAACAACAACAAAAAAGCCTTTATTTAGGGTCACTGACCCTATACAGGATTCACCAGAGGTATGCATAAGAACAAAGCAGTGAGACAAAGGAAATAACGATATATACAGAGTAAGAAGAAAAAGAAAAAAAAAACAAGAAAAGAAAAAAAAAGAAAAAAATAAAAAAATAAGAAAGAGGGAAGCAAGAAATCAACACAAAAAGAGTAGCAGTAAGAAAGTGAGGAGTGAGTATCACTTGGCCTTCTTCTGAGATATGGACTTGTGGAAACCATAAAACGCCGTAGCAATATACTTATTCTGGGTCATATTGTCAATTATTGATGGAAGTGAAGCACAGAGTTGCCCAGTTTTGAGCATAAGGGTTCTACTTTCTTCTTTCAGAGCAGGACAATCAAAAATATAGTGAGTGATTTTATTTTTTAGTTTTGAATTACAGAAGGTACAAGTCGGGTCCTCACCGCAGAGCATCTTGGTGTGGTTTTCTCTAAAAAACTCGAAAATATTCTAACTAATTACTGCTAATCTCTATATATAAAAATGAATGTATGTCTGTCTATCTGTCAATTATTAATTGGGCTGAGCGAGTATTGTGAGTTTCATTATTCTATATGGCCTGGAAGCATATTAAAATTAAATATACAAAATTTGAAAGGAAATTTGGAAATTTGTCCGTTCTTGGCCAACCTGACAACCCAGAAGTCTGAAAATTGGTCAGCTAGCATTGTCATCAGGTTTGAACATGTGTACCAAATTTCATATTTCTAGGTGCCCTATAAGTATATTAATAAAAATTGATTACAAGATTTGGCGACAGGCATCCAGACAGACAGACATGGAGGCAAGTTAAATAAAAGCTTTTAAATAAAAAAGTGGACCAATCTCAAAGAAAATGGTACCATTAGAAAGAGCGTAAAAAGTATACCAAGAAAGTTTATCAAAGAAGGAGAAATCGAAGGAAAATCGCTAAAAACGAACGGTTCGCGAGATAATGGCAAAACAAAATAAATACAATTAAATATACAAAATTTGAAAGGAAATTTGTCCGTTCTTGGCCAACCTGACAACCCAGAAGTCTGAAATTTGGTCAGCTAGCATTGTCATCAGGTACAAAAAACGATCAATGTACTCAGAAAATACTTCGAAGATATTTTTTTAACGCTGAACCAGAGCAAATCAAAGGTTATGGTGTTTAGAAATGGAGGTCGAAAGGCCCGATCGGATGTTTGGTTCTGGGGACAATTGCCTCTCACTATAACATCTAAATACACGTATCTGGGTTACCAGCTGACAGCGTCAAACTCAACTCAACAGGCGGCAAAGCATTTTAAAAACAAGGCGCTAAATGCTATTAATGCGGTCTGGGCAATATCGACTAAAACAAGAATCAATTCTATCAGATCCTCACTCAAGCTTCTAGACTCAATGGCTCTGTCAACCTTGCTCTACGCAGCTCCAATTTGGGCAAACAACCAAAAAAACTTGGTTGACAGGGTACAAGACAATTTCTTACGGAGACTTCTAAATTTACCCAGATATACTCTTGGTTTTATTCTACGTATGGAGTGCGGAAGAACGTCACTGGGAGTTACGGTGCTGAAACTTACACTCGGATTCTGGCTTAGAATTCTAAAAATGAACAGCAGCCGACTTCCCCATATATGCTTAGCTCAACTATATGAGATATCAAGAGGGTGATAAGATTTGTGATCTCTGCAAAGAAAATATGGAAACTGAACTATCTCATTATATCTATGAACCAAACAAGCAGACTAGTTGCTCACAGGCCCTATATAATTTTTACAAGACAGTAGGTGTAAAGAGGGAGAAAAGAGAACTTGGAAGCTATTGTTCTTACACCTCAGAATGATGACGAAACATCGAGGGGCCATTGTGTTGGTCGACGATGAAATTGCGGAGCTGGTAATATGGATGGCTGTGCTGGAGTAAACCTCCTTTTTTGTGTCTGGATGCTATATTTATGGCGAACTAAATAATTCAGTCCCTATTTCTGCTCCGCGTTTATGGAATTGAAGACTTGGGGAGATGGCGTCGACCTTTCATATTAAATCTTACTTTTCTTTATTACTAATAATTGTATATAGTTGCGGAACTACTGGTTTCCTGTGCTGCTCTTTTCCTGATATTGCACCTTGTACGGAGAATCTGAATAAGAATAATGTCTTAATAAAGGCTTTGTGTGTGTGTGCATTGTCATCAGGTTTGAACATGTGTACCAAATTTCATATTTCTAGGTGCCCTATAAGTATATTAAAAATTGATTACAAGATTTGGCGACAGACATCCAGATAGGCAAGTTAAATAAAAGCTTTTAAAAATCCAGTTAGGCATACAGTAATCATGGACAATAACGCGCCATCTATATATAAGAAATGAAAGCATTAAAACACGAATGCTTTTTTTTATACATATAGGTTATGCATATGGTATAGGTGTATGCAAATATGTAAGTTATTTATATTGAATTGTAGAAGACGAGCTACCTCTACTCTGTACACGATCTACGTATTCTTCATAGATCGCGAAATGCGTGGTGTCGCTGGAGACCCACTGGCGATTCTCTACCAAACTCTGCAGCGCTGGCAGAGACGCCATATTCATTGTACATAGTGTATATAATGCATATTATCTTTTTTAAATAGTGCAGACTTTGAATGTATTGACAAGATGCCAATAAAATTATTTTAATTGTCAATTGTCTACTCTGTACATATAACGAACGGTTTGGGCAGGTCGCGACCTCTAGGGAGAGACATGTTTTTCTTTCCCGAACTCCAACCTGGGAAAATGCCGAGGAACCTTGTTAAAAACTTTAGCTGCAAAAAGTACAAAAAAAGAAAGTTTGAGAAAATTTCTGTGGCGGCTAATTGGGGTCTAAATTGTTGCCATTGTCCTGATCCCAAGGGGCGGGTCTCGCCCGGGGAACTTCTGGGCGAGGAGCTGGTCGAGCTGTTGTGTCTACAGATGTGTAGATAATTGAAGCATCGTTATTGACGCTTAGTTTATGATTAATGATTGGAAAGATGATACATGAAAATATATACAGTATAACCTCCCTGTAAAGGACACCTAATTGCAGAGCCAAATTGTCTTTTAGGGAGAGGTGTCCTCTTACCAGAGAGTTTCAAAATAGTAAAAATAGTAATTTTGCAAATGAAAACTGTCCTTTGTAGAGAGGTGTCTGCTACCAGGAGTGTCTTTTCATGGTGGTTCTACTGTACTAAAATATTATATTGACATATTTACAATTTTCGTTTGCCAGGGTAGCTCCCGTACCTTGAGAGAGTGCTCCTTCAGACATGGAGAGGGTCTGCTTGAGCTCTCCTAACTTCTGTATCGAGAAAGAACTTGTAGAAACACGCCTTGGTTGAAGACCCAGCTCTGGATGATGGGTACATACAGAGTGCGACAGCTATTTGAGAACACACAATATAGGTACCACACTTTCCTGTGTGTTATAGTAACATTGTTTTTTCTGTTTTAAGTAGACATGGCAGAACCTACTCTTAAGAAAGAAATGAAGAGGCATGCAGTTATTGTCTCCTTGACTGCAGGACACACCGATTCAGAAATTACTGCATTCTTGAAAGTCGACCGATCATTTGTTTACAAAGTTCGAAGAGAATTGGGAGCTGCAAAGGGTGATGCGATGGAAGTTTCCCAAAGGAAACAACATTGTCGACGTTCTGACAGTATCAGGACGCCAGACTTTATAAGCCGTGTCCAAGCTGCCATCGATGAGGACCCTGGGAAGTCGATGAGGGAACTCACGAGAGAGCTGCAGGTTTATGAGGCTACCATCCGACATGTGGTTCATGAAGACCTCCGTTACAAATCATACGTGATGCGGAGAGGACAGTTCATGTCTGAAAGAACCAAGGTGAACCGCTTGACCAGAGCCAAGTGCCTCCTGAAAAAACTCAAACATCCCGAGAAGCCAGGAATGATATGTTTTTTCTCAGACGAGAATAACTTCATTCAGGACCAGAAGGTGAACCGGAAAAAATGATCGATGGCTGTTTAAAAGCCCCGATAAGGTACCTACGGCCATGCATAACTAATTTCCAGCATCAATGATGGTTCTTGGTGTTGATAGTAGTGAAGGTGATATGATGCCTCCACATTTTTTTCTCCAAGTGCCAGAGTCAATGCCGCCGCTTACACCGAGGTGTTAGTCACAGTTGTCAAGCCTCACAGATCCATGTTGTGTTGTTCTGGATGTTCTCTAGATACGGCTGGGGTTGTGCGACCCAGATCCATGTTGTGTTGTTCTGGATGTTCTCTAGATACGGCTGGGGTTGTGCGACCCAGATCCATGTTGTGTTGTTCCGGATGTTCTCTAGACATGGCTGGGGTTGTGCGACCCAGATCCATGTTGTGTTGTTCCGGATGTTCTCTAGATACGGCTGGGGTTGTGCGACCCAGATCCATGCTGTGTGCTGTGTTGTTCCGGATGTTCTCTAGACATGGCTGGGGTTGTGCGACCCAGATCCATGTTGTGTTGTTCCGGATGTTTGCTAGACATGGCTGGGGTTGTGCGACCTAGATCCATGTTGTGTTGTTCCGGATGTTCTCTAGACATGGCTGGGGTTGTGCGACCCAGATCCATGTTGTGTTGTTCCGGATGTTTGCTAGACACGGCTGGGGTTGTGCGACCCAGATCCATGTTGTGTTGTTTCGGATGTTTGCTAGACATGGCTGGGGTTGTGCGACCCAGATCCATGTTGTGTGCTGTGTTGTTCCGGATGTTTTCTGGACATGGCTGGGGTTGTGCGACCCAAATCCATGTTGTGCTGTTCCGGATGTTTGCTAGACATGGCTGGGGTTGTGCGACCCAGATCCATGTTGTGTTGTTCCGGATGTTCTCTAGATGCGGCTGGGGTTGTGCGACCCAGATCCATGTTGTGTTGTTCCGGATGTTCTCTAGATACGGCTGGGGTTGTGCGACCCAGATCCATGTTGTGTTGTTCCGGATGTTTGCTAGACATGGCTGGGGTTGTGCGACCCAGATCCATGTTGTGTGCTGTGTTGTTCCGGATGTTCTCTAGACATGGCTGGGGTTGTGTGACCCAGATCCATGTTGTGTTGTTCCGGATGTTTGCTAGACATGGCTGGGGTTGTGCGACCCAGATCCATGTTGTGTTGTTCCGGATGTTCTCTAGATACGGCTGGGGTTGTGCGACCCAGATCCATGTTGTGTTGTTCCGGATGTTCTCTAGATACGGCTGGGGTTGTGCGACCCAGATCCATGTTGTGTTGTTCCGGATGTTTGCTAGACACGGCTGGGTTGTGCGACCCAGATCCATGTTGTGTTGTTCTGTATTTTTGCTAGACATGGCTGAGGTTGTGCGACCCAGATCCATGTTGTATGCTGTGTTGTTCCGGATGTTTGCTAGACCTGGCTGGGGTTGTGCGACCCATATCCATGTTGTGTTGTTCCGGATGTTTGCTAGACACGGCTGGGGTTGTGCGACCCAGATCCATGCTTTATTGTTCCGGATGTTCTCTAGACACGGCTGGGGTTATGCGGCCCAGATCAATGCTGTGTGTTGCGTTGTTCCGGATGTTCTCTAGACACGGCTGGGGTTGTGCGACCCAGATCCATGCTGTGTGTTGCGTTGTTCCGGATGTTCTCTAGACACGGCTAGGGTTGTGCGACTCAGATCCATGTTGTGTTGTTCCGGATGTTCTCTAGACACGGCTGGGGTTGTGCGACCCAGATCCATGTTGTGTTGTTCCGGATGTTCTCTAGACACGGCTGGGGTTGTGCGACCCAGATCCATGTTGTGTTGTTCCGGATGTTCTCTAGACACGGCTGGGGTTGTGCGACCCAGATCCATGTTGTGTTGTGCCTGCGACCCCTCAGCTCGCCACATGGCCGCCCCGCACATGGCCTGCCGCGTTTTTGCCGCCCGTTGTTATTTATACCGTGGCGGCAGATGGTCAGCTGCAGACTTTCTCCAGAAATTTTCCCATATCATAAACTTCCCCGGGAACCATCGCTCAATCAACCTGAATATCCATCTCTAGTTGCCACTAATGTCCTGCGTTCCTCTGAATGCAATTGCAACATAAATCTAAGATATGCGTAAATCCCAATCTCATTTTGCCTCAACACAATCCTGAAACTGAAGTATATAAATAGTTTGGTATAACTCAACTATCAAACTAGTCTTCACAAAATTTGAATAATTATTTAGAACCATTATCTTACGAAATCTAAGATAGACCATTTCTTACGATTTATTCTCCAACCATATAGGCAGTATTCTTGTCCCCTCAGAACTTACTTTCTTTGGGTAGTATTTTGATGAAATCGTAGGGTATTCTCCCTAAATTGTCCAAGAATTCCAATCCCGACCTTCCTATTCCAGGTCTACCTTCCAACCATCTCTCCAGAGCTACCTTTATCCACTCCGAATGTCGGACAAGATGTCCAAGCATGTTGATTCTCTTCCTCTCAATCGTCTCTTGTAATCCATAGCTCTTTTAAGACATCTTAAAAGTTGTCGTCCATGTTATTCTCATTATTTAGCACCTCATCTACACAAATCCGTAGCTTTGCTGTTTTAGTCTTTCTGATTATTCAGTTTTTGGAGGCATAAATGCACATACTCCAAATGTAACTTTCGTTAAAGTGATTTTTCAAGAGACTTTCGATGCTAACTGGTGGTGAGGTGCCAAGTGTCTTCAGGCTTGAGTTCTCTCAGCGGTAGGTCCTTCTAGCCATGTTATATATATATATATAATGGGAAGTTGGAGATAATTAAGAAGATCTTCGATGACTTCAGGCGTGCGTCAGGAATAAGAGTCAACTTCGGAAAAATTCAGGGTCTCTGGTGCGGTGGGTGGAAAAACCGTACCGATTCTCCATTGGGAATTTCCTGGAGCACAGAAAAAATCACCATTCTGGGCACCATCGTCACCTCGGGACATGGAACATTGGTACAAGATCAGCACATTAGTAAACTACTGGAAGGATCCATTGCTAGATGGTCCCCCTTTGTCCGCAGTCTAGCCATGTAATGGTAGCTTTGGGCACAAATAGAGTGGCAGCACTGAAAGGTAAAGAGATTATTAACTTAAGAAAACTCTCTTGATACACAGCAAGTTACACTCATGTGTGGACAAAACTTAAGGAAACTTTACCTTTCATCATATATATCGGGATTCAGATAATAACTCTGGAAGATATTTGATACATAGTGACCTTTATTGAAGACAGACGAGATACAAAGTGTGAACAAAATTGCCTATGACTCCTTCAAAAAAAAAAAAAACCAGAAAGCCAGCGACATCAAAATATGAAACTTCCTTAAGTTTTGTCCATGTGTGTACTTCGCTATTTACACACGTGAGGATATTTACATAGCAATGATCTGTTGCCATGGAGGTATTTCGCTGGTGTTCTCACCACAGGGATTCTATCTGGACTTCTATTAGCCATTTCTATAAAAGGGAGGGTCGGTGAAGGAATGGTATAGACCGTCGGGTTTCGACAGCTACGACCAGGTATCGAATTCGGCATTGGACACTTTTTCTAATGAAAAAGATTACTCCAATGGCCACCGATTCTTGAAAAAGTCCAACCCCACTAGGGAGTGCAAGTAACCAAACGGATCTCTGACAGACTTTTAAGTGCAAAAGACGAACTGCTCTTTCCACATGTGTAGACATGTGGTATACTTATAGCAAAATCAATTGCTAATTACTATAGCCAATATTATGATTAACATGGTCTGTACCAAGTGTGTACTGAGAATAATTTTTAAAAGGTTTGAAATAAGAGTATATATATCAAAAATTTATATTTTAACCGTTTGAGATGCACGTGTGGCAAAAATATATTTCTAACAGACATTTGTCCATACACAGCCTCTATTTGTCATTTCTGTAAAAATCTATTTAAAATTGCGGGGAACATGCGGGATACTGACGCTCTCTACGCATTCAATATATACATGGGCCTCCACATGATATATCTGAAGAGATAGGTTCAAAATGGCTGTTTCCCAAACTGCTTATTCACCAACCATTGATTTTTACACGCGGCACAAAGATGCTTGTTCGTATAAAAATATGACTTATGCAAGGCAATAATGGCTTGTCTCAATGACATCTTCTAAGAGCAAGAATAAGCTTTGTAGAGATGCCATCTGTCGGAACAAACGATACCTAAAAGTTGATTAAAAAAATTATTGCAAATATCTTTTAACACGTCTCCTTCTAATTAAATTTATTAGGTACCGCTCAAAAAGAGAAACCTAGTTTATGATATTTACAACAATGAATAATTTATGAAAAAACAATAGAAAAAATATATAAGATAAGTGGGTCAGGTGTTGATATTAAAAATAAAGAAGGCATCTCCTGACCACGAGCACATGTGCTTTTTAGATGGCAGAGCGCCATCTAGTGGAGCAAAAATAAACTAAACGTTTATATAGCTTGCTCCGTGATATTTGGCCAACCCAATTCCACTAGATGGCGCTCTGCCATCTAAAAAGCACATGTGCTCGCGGCCAGGAGATGCCTTCTTTAGTTTTAATGAATAATATGTGAAGGTTATTCACATATTAAACAAAATGTCAACGTGGGATTTAATCCCAGTTCATGACTGTCGGGAATCGAGGGTTTACCCACTCGTCCAACGACTATGTATATTCCTGTTAAATCGATAAAGGTCAAAAACCCATTCTAGACTATTGGTTCTCTTCAGCATGACGTAGCCTTCCTTTCTCTTTTTTAAAAAAGTTTGTTGATAAATTTCACAGATTTGTGATAAATGGATCAATTGAGAAACAGTATCGCCTCAGATGGTAAAATTAAGAAAAACTTCCAATAGTATAACTGAGCATTGTTGATGACTTGCACCATCAGAATACATATTGACAAAATGTTGATTTATTTTATTCATGATAAATTAAACCAATCACATGTATCGTTTAAAAAAAGGATCGTAGATGGTTATTGGTATTAAAGGGAATGAAATTCAAGGCAAAGAGAAGGTGAGAATACGACAAGATATACTAAATATATTCCTTTATAAATATAATTGCCATCTATCGTTAAAATTTTGTACAAATAAACTTACTGGCAATGTGTTTCCTTTGTTCTTCAAATTGAAGATGTTTCGGCCAGTAAATCTTTTTTATTGTCTCTTCAAGATACTTCTGCCAGTAAATACGCAATACGCACTCAACTTTTCAGGGGTTGGGTTCACGTATTCTTCAAGAAGGAAGCTTAAATAAAAACTTAGCAACAACCACACAGCGACTGAATCCCAAGACTTTTAATTCTCAACTGAACTATCTACACCGATTAAAAAAGAAAACTAAAAAAATGGATCTATCTAAACAAATGCAAATCATCAAAAATTCTTCTAAATTTATATCCGCCAACAAATATAAATCAAAGATATAATTTGAATAATATCATCAAATATTATCTCCACAGATCTTACTGCAATTAGAGTCATTTAATGAAAGAGCTTGGCTCAGCTGAGAGAGTTCACTACTGATGAGCCAAGCCCTCTCATTCAATAACTTATATCATTACATTAAGATCTTACACAAATAAATTTACTGGCAATGCGTTATTTTTTTTTTTTTTTGCGCATTGCCAGTAAATTTATTTGTGTAAAATTTTAACGATAGAGGGCAATAAAATTTAATTTACATTAAGATCTGTAGAGATAATATTTGATGATATTATTCAAAAGAAACACATTGCCAGTAATCCTATTTGTACAAAATTTTAAATATATTATAAAATAATCAAGGATTAGTTGATATTTATTCCGATAGATGGAGCAAGCAATGGTTCAGTCAATGGTCAATAGATAATTATATTATTTCATACATTTGATAAATTATTCGAATGATTGAAGTTATATTTGTCCAATCTCTATATGACGGCGAAATTATACAAAAACTAAAATATTAGATAAGATTAGATACCAATCACAAGGTGATTTTTAGTTTAGTTGTTTCTTATCCCCTTGTGTAAAGATTACACAAATTCCATGCTCCTCAAGCTGTTTGATGATGAGCAGTGCTTCTACCAAAGTGTAAAATATTGAATAAGGTTGAGAACGATATTTTAATTTTATTTTCAGAAAATTAAAGTTTATAAAAATTTTTTTAAAAATCTTCTATTAGTTTTCTTAACGCAGGGTATAACGTCTCAAAAAGTCCATTATCGGGATTATTTAAGATATTTGAAAAGATCTGGAAAGAATAATTAACAAAAACTATTAGGACGTGACTAGTTTGGTTGTTAGGGAATTAGTTTAGTCTGTAGAATTTTTGAGCGCGAGACAAATAACATAGTTTTATTGACATCCCGTCAAAATATAGACAAAAGTGTACAGTCCGCACTGTTTAAGTAGATATGAAAAAACAATTTAAAAAAAGAAGAAAAATAAAAAATACAATAAACAATATGTTATATACAATGAATATGTACATGGCGTCACCGCTGCAGAGTTTGATGGAAGATCGCCCACGCCACTCCAGCGATACCACGTATTTCGCGATCTACGTAAAAAAACAACGTAGATCGCGTTCTTCGCCGCTGAGGAGATGGTGATGGCAAAGAGAGAGAGATTGAAACTGATTTATTACAATGTCAATATAAGATTATATAAGGTTAAATACAGAATAAATAAAGAGAGAGAGATTGAAACTGATTTATTACAATGTCCATATAAGATTATATAAGGTTAAATACAGAATAAATAAAGAGAGAGAGATTGAAACTGATTTATTACAATGTCCATATAAGATTATATAAGGTTAAATACAGAATTGAATAAAGAGAGAGAGATTGAATATGCTTTTATTAATCGTACATACCAGGTCTATTAGTATGAAACGCGAAAATGGCTGCCAGAGGGCGCTGTGCAACTTTATTTGAGCCGACGGTGGCGCTGTTGAAGGCATTTTGTTTTTTGACTCACATGGCATCAGCATGCGTGGAGTTTTAGAAAAATTCAAATCGTGGAAAATTTCTGGAGCCCGTGGAAAATGGTGGTTTTCGAACCAAAAAGTGCCCATTTGCGGGAAGTTTTGTTGTTCGCCTTCAACTGGAAGAAAAGTGCCACTGAAGCCCACCGAATGCTCGAGGAAGTTCACGGCGACCACGCTCTGAGCAAATCGCAGTGTTACAGGTGGTTTAAAAAATTCCAAAGTGGCGATTTCGAACTTGATAATGAACCACGTGGAAAACCGCACCAAAAGTTCGAGGACGCTGAACAGCAAGCTTTGTTGGATGAGGACAGTACCCAAACGCAGGAGAAACTCGCGAAACAACTCCAGGTGTCTCAAGGTGCTGTTTCCCTACGTTTAAACAGCCTCAGAATGACCCAAAAGCTTTCCAGATGGGTCCCCCACGAGTTGAGCGAAAGGCAGCAAGAAAGGCGTCTGGTAACCTGCGAAGGGCTGCTCGCCAGGCATGAAAAGAAGTCATTTTTGCACCGAATCGTAACTTCTGATGAGAAATCGATCCACTTCAGCAATCCTATGCGCCAAAAGTCGTGGGGCCTGCTCGGCCAATTTCCAAAACAGAAGCCTAGGCCCAATCGCTTAGGAAAAAAGGAAATGCTTTGCGTATGGTGAGACCAGACCGACGTAGTATATTTCAAGCTCCTGAAACCTGGCGAAACGGTCAATACTAGTCGCTACGAACAACAAATGCACAGTTTGAGAGAGGCATTGAATGAAATAAGACCGGAATTGCGTGAAAAGCACAACAAGCTGATACTGCAGCATGAAAACGCTCCAGCCCACAACGCTACAATGCTCAAAAACACCATAAAAGACTTGGGCTGGGAACTCTTACCCCACCCGCCGTACTCACCAGACTTAGCGCCGTCGGACTACCACCTTGTCACATCTTTAAGACACGCCCTAAAAAACCAGGAATATTTGAACTCAGACATACTCCGAAAATGGCTTGTTGACTGGTTCGACTCAAAAGGAATAGAATTTTTCAGACAAGGAATTCGAAAATTGCCTGAAAGGTGGTCTGAGTGTATAACTAATCAGGACAATTACTTTGAATAAAAAATCTTTTGCTGTATGGAATTGGTGAACTTTTGAATTCACTGAAAATTTTCGCGTTTCATACTAATAGACCTGGTATAAGATTATATAGGGTTAATGGAAGAAAAAAGTAATATTAAATATTATTTTCATCAGACGAATCAGAGAGATTGAGATTGAAACAACTTTTTTACAATGTCCATATAAGATTATATAAGGTTAAATACAGAATAAATATAAATATGAATAAATAAGATTATATAATGATAAATATATGAATAAATAGATAGTGCCACGTGGAAAATTAGGGAAGACCAACTTCGGGATGAGACAACAATTTATTTAAGGCAAAGACAAACTATGAGTGATAAACAAAAGATAAGCAAAAGAGGGAAGTGTACAGAGTAGCAAAATATAAACATAAAAAAATAATACTCTGCTAATAAAATAATAAATCATTGTGTGTGTGTTACAATATAAATATATGAAATAATTGATAAATATATATATATATATATATATATATACAATGTCGTCATTGGTGGGGCCCACCGCGGGAAAGACTCCGCCACCGATGGACTGCTAGAGTTCTTTCCCAGAGAGAGACATGTCAAATGTCCCACAGAGAAAGAGATTGAAACTACTTTGTTTCAATATTCATATAAGGTTAAAAATACAAAATAATTGAATACATATATATAAATAGGATTGAATAATAGAGGAAGAGATAGCTGTGGTCTCTCTAGGTGTGGGTGTTCCTAGGTATAGGTGCCTTCGTCGGCATGGCAACGCCACGTGGGGCTGTAATCCCCCTCTATTTAACGGCGGATATTGTTTATCTCCTACTGGGATTTGAGAATCTGATGCGACGTGCTTGTTGAAATGCTTTTAGGAGCTCTTCGTAGAGTGGAGTGGGCCATTAAATGGATTAGAAGAGGATTGTCAGGAGGGGCGGGTTGATTCCTTTAAAAGACGAGGTTGGAATGTGAGCTTTTATTACCCCAACTTGGTTTTCTAGGTGTGTTGACTCGATGTAGGGGTAATGGTTACTTGGGGAGGGGGCGTGGAATTCAGAGCACCTGCTGTGTTGGAAACTTTAGTCTTACTGTCTTTTTCTGCTCCTGCGGGGGAAAAGGAGGCTGTTACTAGCATTGGCTTGTTCTTAGCCGGCTGGCATGGAATATGGTAGTGTACGCCCTCATCTTGGAAATGAGGGTATGGATGGGGTTCTTGTTGACACAAGTAATTACGGACTCCTGAAAATTTTGGGTCTTTGCTCTGTGTTTGCGCTATTAAAAGCGTCTATGCCCAGAGCGACATGAAAAACAAAGAGGTATGTGCACAGTAGTAGATCCACCCCCGTCTTCATGCTATTCCCCGAACCGCGTGCTACGCAAAGGATCCTAGTTCTTTGGCAGATTTTAGGATGTACTTGTAAGGGGGTCAAGGAGGAGGAGTTCTATTAGAGCGTAGGACAGATTCTACCAATTCCAAGCTGACTGGAAATAAACCAGGCCACCGAGCAACTCTTGTACGAATTGGTGCTGGTTGATTATCTGGTCAACCCCACAGAAACTTGATCTTAGCGAAGAGCACTAAACAAGAATTGCTTACCAACTAAATTGACAAACATTCACATGTACACTCGGTGTCTCTTGGTCCACTCTAGACCTCCCATTGACAAACAGTTCACATGTACACTCGGTGTCTCTTGGTCCGCTCTGTACCTCCCAGTGACAAACAGTTCACACGTACACTCGGTGTCTCTTGGTCCACTCTAGACCTCCCATTGACAAACAGTTCACATGTACACTCGGTGTCTCTTGGTCCACTCTAGACCTCCCATTGACAAACTTTCCTATGTACACTCGGTGTCTCTTGGTCCACTCTAGACCTCCCATTGACAAACAGTTCACATGTACACTCGGTGTCTCTTGGTCCACTCTAGACCTCCCATTGACAAACAGTTCACATGTACACTCGATGTCTCTTGGGCCACTCTAGACCTCCCATTGACAAACAGTTCACACGTACACTCGGTGTCTCTTGGTCCACTCTAGACCTCCCATTGACAAACAGTTCACATGTACACTCGGTGTCTCTTGGTCCACTCTAGACCTCCCATTGACAAACAGTTCACACGTACACTCGGTGTCTCTTGGTCCACTCTAGACCTCTCATTGACAAACAGTTCACATGTACACTCGGTGTCTCTTGGTCCACTCTAGACCTCCCATTGACAAACAGTTCACATGTACACTCGGTGTCTCTTGGTCCATTCTAGACCTCCCATTGACAAACAGTTCACATGTACACTCGGTGTCTCTTGGTCCACTCTAGACCTCCCATTGACAAACTTTCACATGTACACTCGGTGTCTCTTGGGCCACTCTAGACCTCCCATTGACAAACAGTTCACATGTACACTCGGTGTCTCTTGGTCCACTCTAGACCTCCCATTGACAAACAGTTCGAACGTACACTCGGTGTCTCTTGGTCCACTCTAGACCTCCCATTGACAAACAGTTCACATGTACACTCGGTGTCTCTTGGTCCACTCTGTACCTCCCCCATTGACAAACAGTTCACATGTACACTCGGTGTCTCTTAGTCCACTCATACCTCCCATTGACAAACATTCACATGTACACTCGGTGTCTCTTGGTCCACTCTAGACCTCCCATTGACAAACAGTTCACATGTACACTCGGTGTCTCTTGGTCCACTCTAGACCTCCCATTGACAAACAGTTCACATGTACACTCGGTGTCTCTTGGTCCACTCTAGACCTCCCATTGACAAACTTTCACATGTACACTCGGTGTCTCTTGGGCCACTCTAGACCTCCCATTGACAAACAGTTCACATGTACACTCGGTGTCTCTTGGTCCACTCTAGACCTCCCATTGACAAACATTCACATGTACACTCGGTGTCTCTTGGTCCACTCTAGACCTCCCATTGACAAACAGTTCACATGTACACTCGGTGTCTCTTGGTCCACTCTAGACCTCCCATTGACAAACAGTTCACATGTACACTCGGTGTCTCTTGGTCCACTCTAGACCTCCCATTGACAAACAGTTCACATGTACACTCCGTGTCTCTTGGTCCACTCTATACCTCCCATTGACAAACAGTTCACATGTACACTCGGTGTCTCTTGGTCCACTCTAGACCTCCCATTGACAAACAGTTCACATGTACACTCGGTGTCTCTTGGTCCACTCTAGACCTCCCATTGACAAACAGTTCACATGTACACTCGGTGTCTCTTGGTCCACTCTAGACCTCCCATTGACAAACATTCACATGTACACTCGGTGTCTCTTGGTCCACTCTAGACCTCCCATTGACAAACAGTTCACATGTACACTCGGTGTCTCTTGGTCCACTCTAGACCTCCCATTGACAAACAGTTCACACGTACACTCGGTGTCTCTTGGTCCACTCTAGACCTCCCATCGACAAATAGTTCACATGTACTAGCGTGAAATCTCCCAAGAGTACTCTAAACCAAATCAGCACTCCATACTAACAGGCAAAGAAGCTATCCAATTCCAAGTAGATGACAAAGTTGCGACAAGGAACTCGATGACTCAGCCCGACGTCCGGCTGTTTGTTTCCTGCGTGACTCTGCTTAACACCGCTACATCTGACAGATCCTTTGTTATTAATTAAAAAAATCCGTATATCCACAAATAAAAAAAATATATTTTTTGGCTTATCCCTAGTACACGTGGTACAGGCCATGATAATCATGGTGGGTAGAAGTAGGCGACTGCTTTTACTGTAAGTACACCACGTGTCTACACATGTGAAAAGCAGTTCGATTTTGCACTTACAAATGTGCCAGAGCCCCGTTTGATTACTTGCACTCGCTGGTGGGGTTGAACTTTTGCAAGAATCGGGGGCCATTGGAGCATTTTTTTTAAACATAAAAAAGTGCCCAATGCGGGAATCGAACCCGGGT
Organism: Cordylochernes scorpioides; assembly: GCA_030710605.1. Lineage (NCBI taxonomy): Eukaryota > Metazoa > Arthropoda > Arachnida > Pseudoscorpiones > Chernetidae > Cordylochernes > Cordylochernes scorpioides. The sequence continues at coordinate 74,089,301 of CP092876.1, forward strand.
CGTAGCGTTCAAAAACCAACGGTTTAGACCATCCTTCCACCGACCCCCATAAAATATAATTAAAGCTTTAAAATATAATACTTCATCAACAGATAAGAAGCTAAGAAAGTGTTTTCATTTGTTGTTTTCGTGTCTAATGAAGAGCTTCAGATATTTTTGCTTACATCTTTATCACAGCAGTCGCAATGTCCTCTCTCTTAGGTATGTAAAGCTGTTGCTGATTTCTTGATAAATCAAGTAACGCCAACCACACGCGTTTCAGGATGTTAGCGCTGCTTTACCTCAACGACCAAAAAGGTTGGTTCTAGAGGCTTCTTGAAATAGCAAGAAAATGGGTATTCTAGTCAAAGTTTGCATAAGTACACTAGAATGTTTGAAAAAAAAGTAAAAATTAAAAAATTTGAGGGGAAAAATGAAGAGACATTTAAAATAAGTGAAAATACATACTTAAAACTACTTAATATTTAGTTTTGTCTAAAAGGACTTGTCTTTTTTATTAATTTTACTGCCTGACTGTTTTGTACTTGTTATTGAAGTTTAAAACACATTTGAACTTTGTATATTTTATTCAATGAAGATAAAAATTACATAACCATCATAATTTATTATATATCTTAACTACATAACATTAAGCCATCTATTTACAGTTTGTTTGGTCACCAGTCCAATATTTTTATTTTCACAGACTAAATTATGAGATTAATTCATAAATGAAATATTATGCAAAACAATTGAACAACTTTATACATCACTGACTTCACCTTCTCTTTTCATATATTTACCTATATAGGCATATCAAAACTAGAACCTGAATCTATGCCTAATGTAACAGATAATTCTCTTGAATATATCAACTGAAAAAAAAATTCACAAATATAATTCTAAAATCGGCCTCTTGTACTTAATATAATTATACAGTTAAACCTGTCAATAGTGCCCCTCTAAATAGCGCCTTCCTCTCTATAGCGCCCAATTTTAAATACGTAGTACGATGCGATTTACATTAAAAGTGACCTGTCTATATTTTTATAATACAATATAATGAGGGGGTTTATGATTGTAGAACGATATTTGACAAATTTAGCGCAAATGTTTCTTTTGAACGAAAAATCGTAATTTATTTTAAGGAGAAATAACGAATATTTCTATCCTTAGGGATGAATTATGAAAGGATGAATTGTGAAGAGTAATGGTGAACGGAAAAATAATACAGTTAAACCTGTCAATAGCGCCCCCTATAAAGAGCACCTTCCTCTCTATAGCGCCCGATTTTAAATACGTAGTACGATGCGATTTACATTAAAAGTGACCTGTCTATAGCACCCCCTCTCTATAGCAACCTATTTTGGTGAGTCCCTAGAGGGGGCACTATAGACAGGTTTAACTGTATATGTATTTAAAATTTGTAACAATTTATATATATTTTTGGCAATAATTTTCTTTTTATTAATATCATCAAATATTATATCTACAGACTTTACTGCCATGATAAAAGTTAATGATTGAGAGGTCTTGGCTCATTAGTGGTCAATTCATTGCAGTAAGTTCTGTAGAGATAATATTTGATGAAATTATTAAAAAGAAGCATATTTACAGTAAAACCCAACATTGATTTCTATTGAAATTTCATCCAAAAAAATCAAATATTAGGGATTTCTCTCTCTCTATATATATAAGAAGAATATAAATTGCTATAGACGGGTGGATACAAGGCAAGGAAGGACGAGGTCTTTACCATTTCCAATGTCGCCCTCTGCGATGGTTCAATCTGTAAAAGATGTTTCACTAAGTCAGCCGCAGAAGTTTCCAAACTGACCAGTAGGTTATCAATGTGGTCTTTACTGCCCGGGGCCCACATGTTGTTGATGGACTCCAGAACAGAGGCCGTGCAAAATCCATCTACAACATAGTTTCGGATCCACAGCTCAGCCATGACCAGTCCTAGACTCCACATGTCAATGGGAAAACTGTAGGGCTGTTCCTTCAGGAGTTCTGGAGCACGGTAACTCAGTGTTCCGATCTCATATTCATCAGCCATGAAACCTTCTTGTTTGAGCAGTTTCTTGGAAAGTCCAAAGTCAGCGATTTTATATCGTCCTTCCTGTGATACCAAGATGTTGCCTGGCTTGAGATCTAGGTGGATTATATGACGTTTAGCAAGATAGTCAAACCCTTTGACAAGCTGGCCTACTATGGCTTTCTTTTCTTCATAGGAGAAAATCTTCCTGGTGTCCCATATCAATTCTTCTAGGGATTTTGGACAGAATTCTAGAATGGCGAATACCTGCAGGGTCTTGTTAAGCTGAGGCTCAGAGTAGTGCCCGAAGAACTGGATGATGTTTTCATGGTTTAGCTGACTCAGGAACTCCACTTCTGTGTTGGACTCGACGGGCCACTCCATGGGCTGGGGAGTGAACTCTTTCACTGCGTACTTCAATCCTCTGAGTTCAGCCTCGTGGACAACGCCACCACCTCCTCGACCCAGGATCCTTGAAAAATCGAGTTTCTTGAAATCTCCGAAATGGAATCTTCTGAGGTTGGTACAACAGTATGTCTTGAGACAAATAGCTTGTTCCATTTTTAAAAAATATTTTTTGATTTTATTAAATAATTAATTCTATAATTTCTGAGTGGAAAAGTTAAAACATAGAGATAAAGGCAAGCATTTTTAATAATGAATTCAAATACATGACAAAAATAATGAATTTATTTTTTAAATCTGTTTCTTAATAATTAATATTTTGAATCATATTATTTTCAAATATCTTTCTCAATATTTTTGATACTATTCACTCAGCCCGCATTATTTTTTGTCTAAAATACGTCTATTGAAATTCGCACTTTATCGTCTCTATATAGAATTATATTTATTTTGAAAATAGAGCAATCCATATTTAATTCATTAGATAATAAAAAGGGATATATTGGATTTAATTATTAAATCTTTTATTAAATCCAACAACAACAACAAAAAGCCTTTATTTAGGGTCACTAACCCTATACAGGAATCACCAGAGGTATGCATAAGAACAAAGCAGTGAGACAAAGAAAACAACGATATAGACAGAAAAAAAAAACAAGAAAGAGGGAAGCAAGAAAAACAACACAAAAAGAGTAGCAGTAAGAAAGTGAGTAGTGAGTGTCACTTGGCCTTCTTCTGAGATATGGACTTGTGGACACCATAAAACGCCCTATCAATATACTTATTCTGGGTCATATTGTCAATTATTGATGGAATTGAAGCACAGAGTTGCCCAGTTTTGAGCATAAGGGTTCTTCTTTCAGAGCAGAGAAATCAAAAATATAGTGAGTGATTTCATTTTTTAGTTTTGAATTACAGAAGGTACAAATCTCTTTTATTGAATCCAATATATACCTTTTTATGATCTAATAGAATGATATAGGGTTTTAAAAACCTTTTAACATTAATATATCTTCTCATTTTATATTCTATGAATTATTTTTCAAAAATTATTTTGAAATTTTATTATAAATTTATTTTTTTAAATTCATATAAAAATATCTTAACTCTAAATTAAATATTTTATTTCAATAGAATAAATAACTATAAAGCTGGTGATATGTACCTAGAAAAAATATATTTATTATAATATATTCTATTTTGTCAAAACAAATGAAATATTTAGATGCTTTTTTGTGTTTGGAATTCCAAGTTTTTTATTTTTTTATTTTTTAAAAAATTTTCCAGAAATTCCCTACTTTGATGCTAATTCCTAGAAGGGAAGCCATCTCAAAGAGTTAGTATAGAAAGATTTGGCAATTACAATAAATGCTTCACGTTTTTCTCTTATATTTGACAATGGGAATAAATTGGGTCTTCTTTCAATACCTTTGGGAGTTTGCCTCGATGTTGCACAGCCAGAATTGTTGTTGAAGTATTTCTATGTTTGCTAATGTAACGGCAGCTGGCATGCCTATATAGTAAATTATCAGTGAGCACATATTTATCACTGATGATACTCTGTGCAGTTGCCTTTTGGACTTGTTGTAATATAGACCACATGTAAACTTATGTCTAATAATTAATATGCTATTTCTGATGTTGGCCTGAAAGAAATAAAGTATTTCTTTTTAAACTTCCAAGTACTTCTTGCTGATTAACGTCAACCAACAAATACGAGGACGTTACATGGTGGCAGCGGCAGCGGCGCTTGTAAACAACACCACGTGGTAAGAACAATTTATTAATTTCCAATTTCTTAAAGTATTTCAGAACATCTCTAATTGCATGTTCAAATAAAATTCAAATTGCATAATAATATATACAAAATAATTTAATTTACAAGCAAGAAGAAATAAGTGTATTTTTATAAAAAAAAAAAAAATACAATAACAACAACATGGCGGAAAATGCTATTCGACCTCCAAAACAAATAGGCCTAAACGAACTAAACAAAGAGGGCTGGGAATCTTGGCTTGAAAGCTTTGAATGGTATGAAATTGCTACCCAATTAAGTAGTAAAGCACCAGAGGTACAGGTTGCTGTCTTTATGGCTGCAATGGGACGAGAGGCTCAAAATATTTTTAAATCTTTCAACTTAAATAATGCAGATAAAAATAATCTGAGCATTGTAAAAGACAAGTTCAACAACTATTTTTCTCCAAAGCTGAACACTACAATTGAAAGATTCAAATTCAATCAGATGAAACAGAAAGAAGATGAATCATTTAATGATTTTCTGACTAGGATTAAATTACAGATAGCAAACTGCAAATATGCTGTCATGTCTGATGAACTACTTAAAGATCGAATAGTTGTAGGAATTATCAACAATGAAATAAGAGAAAGACTTCTTAGTGAGGCTGACCTTAATCTGGAAAAAGCCACACAAATTTGCATAGCATGAGAAAATGCCACAAACCAAATGAAACATGTACTATCTGACTCAGACAAACAAGTTGCTGTGACAAAGATGAACAGTAAGAAGAGGGAAGATAGAAAAGAGCCGAGGAAAGAAAATATCACTAACCAAAGTCACAAAATAATAGAAAACTGCAGAAATTGTGGTAGATCCCACAAAATCAACCAATGTCCGGCATATCAAAAGAGATGCAACAAATGCAAGAAACTCAACCATTTTGCTAATCTTTGCAGATCCCAGAACACAAATTCATGCAAAGTCAGACAAATTGTTGGGTCACCAGAACCTGAAATGATTCAAGAATTTGTAATCCAGTCAGTTGAAAACACCAACCTGACCGAAGATTGGTATGAAGAAGTAAAAATTAAAGGCAAAAAGGTAAACATGAAACTAGACACAGGTGCACAGTGTAACGTGTTGCCACTCAGCCTGGCAGGGAGATTAAATCTGGAAATCCAAAGGTCTCCAGTAAAAAGTTTAATTTCCTTTTCAGGACATCGAATTCCTGTCGAAGGACAAAGTCTAGCAATGTGCATGGTGAAAAACATGACTGCCTACATACGTTTCATCATATCCAGTGATAACACTTGTCCCATCCTAGGCAGACAAACCTGTTCCAATTTAGGTCTTGTCAAGCGAGTAAACACCTGTCAAACAATTACACAGGAATACCAAGAATTATTCGAAGGGATAGGATGTTTGAAAGGATATGAATACGAGGCAAAGTTTCAGACTTCGGACATGAACATGCAAGTAAGACCACCCAGACCTATTCCTCTATCTATTAAAGAAAGAGTAAAGAAAGAACTTGAGGAAATGGAAGACAATGGGATTATAAAGAAAGTAAATTACCCTACCCCCATCTCCAGTCAGATGGTTATAGCAAAACAGAAAGGAAAAATACGTATATGCATTGACCCATCGGATATCAATAAAGTAATTCTAAGAAGCCATTTCCCATTACGGACTTTTGATCAGATTGCAGTAAACCTGCATGGTTCAAAATACTTCACAAAGTTGGATCTGAAGAAAGTATACTGGCAGATCAAAGTAGCCCCCAACTCACAACGCTACTTTACCTTCAGCACTCCGTGGGGAAGATATATGTTCTTGAGAGTTCCCTTTGGAATTAAAACTGCTCCAGAAATATTCCAGAAAATCATGGCAGACTTACTCCAAGACCTTGAGGGTACAGAAAATTCAATGGACGATATCCTGATTCATGCTCTGGATCCACAGACCCTGGAAATAAGGACAAGAGCTGTACTACAGAGGCTTAAAGAAAATGGAATCAAACTGAATAGAGATAAATGCAAATTTCAACTTCAAGAAGTCCAATTTTTAGGTCATATTGTCACGACAGAAGGCATTAAAATTGACCCTGAGAAAGTGCGTGCAATAGGAGAAATTAAGTCACCGAGCAACAAGCAAGAACTACAACGTCTCTTAGGAATGATACAATACCTGAGCAGGTTCATCCCTAACCTTGCAGAGAAAACCAAAAACATGAGGTTGCTTTTGAAAAAAGATACAACTTGGCTATGGGACGAATCTCTCGATTGTGATCTCTTAGAGATCAAGATTTTGCTCAGAACTGCACCAACTCTGAAATTCTTTAATCCCAACGGAAATCTGACACTTTCAGTAGACGCCAGTTCATATGCCCTTGGAGCGGTTCTATTACAAAACGGAAAGCCCATAGCCTACGCTTCATCAGCTCTCAACTCCACTCAGCAGAACTACGCTCAGATAGAAAAGGAAGCTCTTGCCATCAAATTTGGATGCGACAAATTCCATCAACTCATTTATGGCAAAACTGTTGACGTCGAGACGGACCACCGTCCTTTAGAAACCATATTCAAGAAGCCATTAAGCAAAGCACCCCCGAGGCTCCAGAGAATTTTTCTACAGCTACAACAATATGATCTCAGGATTAAATACAAGAAAGGAAAAGAACTGCTAACAGCTGATCTACTAAGTAGAGACTGCTCATATGAAGGCACCTACTTGGAAGAAAACTTCGAAGTACTGATGACCACCCCGACAAATAAGTCAAGCTATGAGGAACTGCAAGCTCTTACAAAAGAGGACCAAGAACTGCAAGAACTAAAAAACCTAATCTTATATGGCTGGCCAAACTACAAATCAGCAGTCCCTGAAAGCTGCAAGAAATACTGGCCATATAGAGATGAACTCTCGACAAACGAAGACCTAATCTTCAAAGGTAGCAGAGTCTCCATTCCCCTAAGGTGGAAAGCAAAGATACTCAAGTTAATCCACGAAGGACACCAAGGAACAAACAGCTGCTTGAGAAGGGCCCGAGACTCAATATACTGGCATGGCATGTCCCAAGACATCATCAACACAGTAGAAAATTGTAGGACTTGCCAAGCAAATCAGAGGAACAAGACAAAAGAACCAATGATCATAAAAGAGATACCGAGTCTTCCTTGGGAGATAGTCGCAGCTGACATTTTCTCAATAAAAGGAAAAAATTACCTGACATCAAGTCCTCTATATCCCAAATCAAACGGATTAGCAGAGAGAGCGGTACAGACAGCCAAGAACCTCATCAGGAAGTGTTTGGATTCAGGACAAGAAGTGGAACTAGCACTTTTGAATTTTTACAACACTCCTAGAGATGGTCTTCCTTCACCGGCTCAGTGTCTGTTCAGTCGCAGGACCAGAACCCTCCTTCCCACTAGCACTCATCAGTTGGAACCAGAAATCCAAAAGGGACATACACAAAACTTAAGAAATAAGCGGGAGAAGCAGAAAACACACCACGATAAGACAGCAAAGACAACCCGAAGCTTCAAGGAAGGTGAAAAGATAATGCTGAAACAGCATCACCGTGAATGGATTCCTGCCAGAGTTACCCAAGAAGTAGCTCCAAGATAATATGAAGTGCAAACACCTACTGGTGAGTACCGCCGCAACAGCTCCTTCATGCGACATACGAATCTGGAGAGTCCAAAGCAACAGCGAAGGAGAATCCCGGAGATCCCCAAGTCAACTCTACCGGAAGGACCTGGCCCGAGCGGTGATAAGGAACAGGCTCAAGTTCCTGAAGAACTCAATACTTCTCCAAGAGCATTCTCAGGACAGGAACCCAGGAGTGATCACCAGAACGCGGAGCACAAGAACGGCACCCTGCCCATTACAACAAGGTCCGGGCGGATCATCAAGCCACCCAAACGATTTGAAGAATGAATTTCTTCAAAGGGGGAGATGTAACGGCAGCTGGCATGCCTATATAGTAAATTATCAGTGAGCACATATTTATCACTGATGATACTCTGTGCAGTTGCCTTTTGGACTTGTTGTAATATAGACCACATGTAAACTTATGTCTAATAATTAATATGCTATTTCTGATGTTGGCCTAAAAGAAATAAAGTATTTCTTTTTAAACTTCCAAGTACTTCTTGCTGATTAACGTCAACCAACAAATACGAGGACGTTACAGCTAATATGGTGAGCAGGCTATGGAGTGGAAGCAAATCCTAGAGTCAATATCACTTCATAAGCCATATTATTATATGCATACTCAAGATATTTATTAGGGCCTTAGTCTCATACAGATTCTTCATACAAGTTCCAAAATAATGAAATGAAATATTTTTTTACATAGCCATAACGCGTCATCTATATAATACAAATGAAAACACCAAAAGGCGAATGTTTCTTTTCACAAATAATTCAAAATTCTACTGTCCTTACTGTGATTATTGTTTGCGGAAGAGCATTACTCGATGCACATATTTAAATGTTATTCTATTATCCTAAAAGCTTATGCAAACCGCTGGGAGGGTACACCACTGATAAGCCAAGCCCTCCCAATATTTTTAATCGCAGTGAGGGCAGTATAAGTTTGAATTATTTGTGAAAAGAAACATTCGCGTTTTAGTGTTTTCATTTTTAAAATATTTTTTAATGATCAATCCAGTATAATACGTTTATGTGTAATACGCTAAAAACAGCCCTAAAATTCTCTCCAAGATCCTAAACTATCACATGGAAAGTGGCAATATATATAAAACGTATATAAAATATAGATTTTAGAAATATAATTGCTTAGTTATTAAGTTTTATTTGATTTTTGGAAATAAATTTAATTCTGAAAGTTATTTAATGAATTTTTAGCATAAAACCATTCCCGGGGTCAACAAGGATTACACGGAAAATATTTAATATTTTATACAGAAGATAATATTTAGGTTTTTATGATAATAGATATATTTTAATTAATATCAAAATAGTGTCTCTCCTTGAGGTGGCCTCTCATCAGAGATTCTCTTTGAATAACATGAGGGAATATTTAATGAAAGACCATCTCTTGGAGAGACTTGTTAAGTCATGTTTTCAGGAATTCTTTTAAGAGAAACTACTATGTCTAGCTTTCCTTACTGTTAGGCTAAATACAGGTTATTGAATTACAGTGTTCGGCTCATCAGTGGTGAACCCTCTCAGCGGTTTCGCCAAATTACTTCACCTCTATTGAGCCAAGCCATGTAATTCAAAAACTTTTATCATTGCAGTAAGGTCTGTAGAGATGATATTATTAAAAAAACACATTACCAATAAATTTAATTGTTAAAAATTTTATTGATAGAGGGCTTCTAATTTATAATTACAAATGCTTAATTAAAATATGTTTTTAAAATTGTTTTCTTGTTTAGGAAGTTTTTAATCATTGTTGCAAACACAACCACATTTATAAAGATGGTGAATTGATGATTGTATCCTTTATTAATTTATTTTTTTTGCAATAACCTATCCTTTTTGTCTTTTTATTGGCTTAGTTACTGCATTTTCTGGGGCAAAACTATGATAGCAACTGCAACAAAACCCAACATTAATTTCTATTGAAATTTCATCGAAACAAAAATCAAATATTAAAGATTTCTAGAGGTATAACAGACAAATCAACAAAAAATTAAAGGTCTATATTTCTATTTTATTTTGGTTTAAATAATACATGTATATACAAATTTTTTATTAATTTTTTCAAATATCGCTTTCTTAATGGTAAAGATGATAAGTAATATATGCAACATATATACATGGACATATTAACAATTTAGAATGTGAAGAAATATAAAACTATCATTGTTTAAATTATTGTTCTATTTTTTTGGACTATGGTTATAGGCAGTTTTCTAAACCTGACTTATTTGTATTTAATAAACTGTACAGAATTTGGAGAAGATTTTGGTCAAATCTTGTACTTCTAGGTTTTTCATTTATGTGTGTCTTCATTCCAGAGTGGACATATCTATTTTTCTAATATCCTTGAGGAACATTTCTGTCTTTTTCTTAAGAATCTGAGTTCCTTCTCTTTCGCCGATTCTGTTCTTCAATCGGGTATTGTTCCTCTTGGCTTGTCGTTTGACTACGTTGAAAGGTGGAACCTTCAAACTAGGACGGAACTCTGGCCGTTGAATTGCGATATTTGGACGTCCCAGTCTAGGTAATTGTGGCGCTGTCAACCTAGGACGGCTGCTATAGACGGGTGGATACAAGGCAAGGAAGGACGAGGCCTTTACCATTTCCAATGTCGCCCTCTGCGATGGTTCAATCTGTAAAAGATGTTTCACTAAGTCAGCCGCAGAAGTTTCCAAACTGACCAGTAGGTTATCAATGTGATCTTTACTGCCCGGGGCCCACATGTTGTTGATGGACTCCAGAACAGAGGCCGTGCAAAATCCATCTACAACATAGTTTCGGATCCACAGCTCAGCCATGACCAGTCCTAGACTCCACATGTCAATGGGAAAACTGTAGGGCTGTTCCTTCAGGAGTTCTGGAGCACGGTAACTCAGTGTTCCGATCTCATATTCATCAGCCATGAAACCTTCTTGTTTGAGCAGTTTCTTGGAAAGTCCAAAGTCAGCGATTTTATATCGTCCTTCCTGTGATACCAAGATGTTGCCTGGCTTGAGATCTAGGTGGATTATATGACGTTTAGCAAGATAGTCAAGCCCTTTGACAAGCTGGCCTACTATGGATTTCTTTTCTTCATAGGAGAAAATTTTCCTGGTGTCCCATATCAATTCTTCTAGGGATTTTGGACAGAATTCTAGAATGGCGAACACCTGCAGGGTCTTGTTAAGCTGAGGCTCAGAGTAGTGCCCGAAGAACTGGATGATGTTTTCATGGTTTAGCTGACTCAGGAACTCCACTTCTGTGTTGGACTCGACGGGCCACTCCATGGGCTGGGGAGTGAACTCTTTCACTGCGTACTTCAATCCTCTGAGTTCAGCCTCGTGGACAACGCCACCGCCTCCTCGACCCAGGATCCTCGAGAAATCGAGTTTCTTGAAATCTCCGAAATGGAACCTTCTGAGGTTGGTACAACAGTAGGTCTTGGGACAAATAGTTTGTTCCATTTTGTGATATGTTTTAATTTAATTAAATAATTAATTCTATAATTTATGAGTGGCAAAGTTAAAATAGAAAGAGAAGGTCAAGCATTTTTTATAATGAATTCAAATACATAACAAAAATAATGAATTTATTATTTTAAATCTGTTTTTCTTAATAATTAATATTTTGAATCATATTATTTTCAAATATCTTTCTCAATATTTTTGATAATATTCACTCAGCCCGCATTATTTTTTGTCAAAAATACGTCTATTGAAATTCGCACTTTATCGTCTCTATATAGAATTATATTTATTTTGAAAATAGAGCAATCCATATTTAATTCATTAGATAATAAAAAGGCATATATTAGATTTAATTATTAAATCTTTTATTAAAAACAATATATACCTTTTTATAATTTAACTGGACGAATGACCCGGGCAACGCCCGGGTTTACCCGATTAAATGTTTTATTCAAACACTATTCGTTACAATTATAAATTGGCGCCGTGGATGTCACTCTTGTGAAACGTCCCGCTCCAAACTTTACAGTCAGATTAGTTACGATATAAATCTTCAAATCGAGCGAGCGTCTATAAATATTTCGATTTAGATCAAGTATTCTAATTATTAAGCGAACTATTATTAATAAAATTTTGAGAAGATTTCGATTTTAAACGTATTTATAACCTTGATAGAGGGCGCTGTTCGTGAGCTAAGTAGAATAATTTGAATACATAGTTTTAATATTTAATTTATATATAATTTAAAATAGCCTATCGTTTTCCTCGTATTTTTTTACCTATGTATGGAAATTTTGGTTTGAATTAGTGAACTACTGCGAATTTGTATACCGGACATACAAACCAACAAACAAACATACAAACATTCATTTATATATATATAGAAGATATAATATAAATAGGTTTTAAAAATTGTTTTAAAAAAAATGCATCGGCCGGGAATCGAACCCGGGCCGCCCGCGTGGCAGGCGAGCATTCTACCACTGAGCCACCGATGCGTATACAAAATGGCCATATTTGGGTATTCATTCCATTCCGGATTATTCCGCGTAAAAAAATAGTTCTTCAAATTAAAAAAAGAAATAGCCAAAAATAATAAGCAAAATGTAGCCAAAAATTTTCCTCAGGTTTATAAAAAGCGACATGCAAAATTTGGAACCAATTGGTTCAGTAGTTTTTGAGTTTATCGCGAAACAGACAGACATACAGGAATTGACTTTTATATATATAGAGATAGAATTATATAGGTTTTAAAAACTTTTTAACATAAATATATCTTTTCATTTTATATTTTATGAATTACTAGCCGATGTGTACCCAGCTTAGCCCGGGTTTTAACCGAGTGAAAGTTTGCCTAACGAACATTATTGATAATAATATTCCGGAACACACAGAATATTATGGTAATAATATTCGTTACATTATATATTTATATAATATATAAAATATATTTTTCGAGCAAACATTTCCACTCTCTCTACTGAATAGATTAAAAAAAAAAAAAAAAAATATATATATATATATATATATATAAAATATCTAGAGATATACTACATGATCTTAGCTAAAAGGCCGAGAAACGATATTTTATATATAGAGATGACCTGGCTTCGTGTGTCTTCTGCTCGAGTGAATGTTTCGCTTGTAGAATTTTGTTCCTGCCTACTAAAAATTATTATCTTGCTTCGCTCGTGGTCTGCTTTAGTGAATATTCCCCTAAAGAATTTTGTTTTTGTCAGTCAATCATGATACAGCATTATTGTCATCATCATTTCTGTCTAAAAAAATATTGTTGCTCGGTACTTGGTTAAATATATTTTTTATTGGTTGAAAGTGCGACAAAAATCTCTTCCAGATTTAACTCTGTCCTGTACAAATTTCAGCGAGATTAGTTACATATTGAGGGCGTGCATAGCCGACAAACAAATATATATATGTTTCCGGCTTCGCCCAGTTTTTACCCGAGTGAAAGTTTGCCTAACGACCATTTGGTAAAACGATTCTAGCAAGCATCCAATCCCTACAGAATCTATACTTGTCTATACTCTCGAAAATTTGAAAATTTTTCCTGTTCCCTTGAAAAACACTCGATAAGTTGAAAAAAATCAATATTAATTGGTCCACTCGGTAATTTGAGTTTGAAGGAATAGTATCTTGCCACAAACGAACATTTGTAAATACTTGTATTTAGCGAATGTACCCGGCTTCGCCCGGTTTTTACCCGAGTAAAAGTTTGCCTAACGAAAATTTGTTAAAGCGATTCTAGAAAACATCCAATCCACCTATATATAGATTTATAAACGTATATAAATATTGTTATTTGTGTTTAAATATATTTTTGAAAAATTCATTAAATTTTAAATAAGATATTTTCTCTAAATATATATTAATATTGAAATGCCAAGTTTTTTTACAACGTCATTGGAATATTTTATATTACTAAATCCTCAAATTAAATATTAAATTTATGTACTTGGAACACATTTTAGCATTTTTACAATTTATAAATGTTTTTCACCAGATGCCGCTAGAGGCGCTGCTTGCGAGTGAAAGTAGAAAATTTGCAAAAAAATTGCAGCGAATATTTATTTCAAATCAAATTCAAACCAGAAACCTTCCCATTAGTATAGTAAATAACTTCCTAAAGTTTCACGGCGAATGGATAATCTTTCATTTTAAAAACATTCACGCCTAAACAAACTAACAAACTACGTGTACAATTTTTAACCAATCAAATTCATTTATCGTCGCGACCAGTGCGGCGCCAAGCGGTAAAAGGCTGGAATTAACGCTTTTTGGTTTTACATTAAAAAAAAAAGCACATAAACTTTTTATTTTTTTTAAATAGCCTATATGTTATACAAAATCTTCAGCTACCTACATGCGAAATTTCATAATGATTGATTCTGTAGATTTTGCGCATCGCGATAACAAACATCGATTTTGGATTTCATTTTTATAGATATAAAGGATTTTTCAAAAATTATTTTGAAATTTTATTATAATTTTATTTTTTTAAATTCATATAAAAATATCTTAACTCTAAGTTAAATATTTTATTTCAATAGAATAAATAACTATAAAGCTGGTGAGATGTACCTAGAAAAAATATATTTATAATAATATATATTTTATATTTTGTCAATACAAATGAAATTTTTAGATGCTTTTTTCGTGTTTGGAATTCCAAGCTTTTTTATTTATTTTTTTGAAGATTTTCCAGAAATTCCCTACTTTGATGCTAATTCCTAGAAGGGTGGCCATCTTGGATAGTTAATATTGAAAGATTTGGCAATTACAATAAATGCTTCACGTTTTTCTCTTATATTTGAAAATGGAAATAAATTGGGTCTTCTTTCAATACCTTTGGTGCTTGTTCAATGTAACCATGCACAGCCAGGATTGTTGTTGAAGTATTTCTATGTTTGCTAATATGGTGAACTAGACGAATGGCCCGGGCAACGCTCGGGTTTTACCCGAGTGCGTATATATTTTCAAAACGTTTTAATTCAAATACTATTCGTTACAATTATAAATTGGCGCCATGGATGTCACTCTTGTGAAACGTCCCGTTCCAAACTGTGTGAAAATACTATTCGTTACAATTATAAATTGGCGCCGTGGATGTCTCTCTTGTGAAACGTCCCGCCCCAAACTGTGTGTCTTGAAAATATAAAAATAAAAATGTGAATTTTCATAAAGATTTCCTCATGTCGATTTTTTTTTTTGCATTTCACCTACTAAATCGATAGAGATAATTACATTTGCAACATGAACTTAGGTATATTGACTAAATAGAAAACTGCATAGTAATAAAGATCATTTTTAAAGGCACCATATCGTTTTTTTTTCAATAAAATCGAAACAAAAATTAACGATAAATAACGATAATTGCCTTAAAAAGAAATTGCCTTAAAAAAAAAAGAAACATTCGCGGTGATTTTGTCTTGCATTCGTTTATACAATTATTATATACGAATGACCCGGGCAACGCCCGGGTTTTACCCGATTAAATGCTTTTATTCAAATACTATTCGTTACAATTATAAATTGGCGCCGCGGATGTCATTCTTGTATAATATATAAATGAGTTTTAAAAACTGTAAAAAAAAAAAAATGCATCGGCCGGGAATCGAACCCGGGCCGCCCGCGTGGCAGGCGAGCATTCTACCACTGAACCACCGATGGTTATGAAAAATCCCATCCGTGAGCTTCAGACAGACAAACAAACAGACAGAATAAGGCAAATATATAAGTAGACTAGACGAATGGCCCGGGCAACGCCCGGGTTTTACCCGAGTGCGTATATATTTTAAAAACGTTTTAATTCAAATACTATTCGTTACAATTATAAATTGGCGCCATGGATGTCACTCTTATGAAACGTCCCGTTCCAAACTGTGTGTTTTTAAAATGTTTTAATTAAAATACTATTCGTTACAATTATAAATTGGCGCCGTGGATGTCTCTCTTGTGAAACGTCCTGCCCCACACTGTGTGTGTCTTGAAAATATAAAAATAAAAATGTGAATTTTCATAAAGATTTCATCATGTCGATTTTTTTTTTTGCATTTCACCTACTAAATCGATAGAGATAATTACATTTGCAACATGAACTTAGGTATATTGACTAAATAGAAAACTGCATAGTAATAAAGATCATTTTTTAAAGGCACCATATCGTTTTTTTTTTTCAATAAAATCGAAACAAAAATTAACGATAAATAACGATAATTGCCTTAAAAAGAAATTGCCTTAAAAAAAAGAAACATTCGCGGTGATTTTTTCTTGCATTCGTTTATACAATTATTATATACGAATGACCCGGGCAACGCCCGGGTTTTACCCGATTAAATGCTTTTATTCAAATACTATTCGTTACAATTATAAATTGGCGCCGTGGATGTCATTCTTGTATAATATATAAATGAGTTTTAAAAATTGTAAAAAAAAAAAATGCATCGGCCGGGAATCGAACCCGGGCCGCCCGCGTGGCAGGCGAGCATTCTACCACTGAACCACCGATGGTTATGAAAAATCCCATCCGCGAGCTTCAGACAAACAAACAGACAGAATAAGGCAAATATATAAGTAGATAGGCCATGGAGTGGAAGCAAATCCTAGAGTCAATATCACTTCATATGCCATATTATTATATGCATACTCAAGATTTTATTAGGATCTTAGTCTCATACAGATTGTTCATACAAGTTCCAAAATAATGAAATAAAATATTTTTTACATAGCAATAACACGTCATCTATATAATACAAATGAAAACACCAAAACGCGAATGTTTCTTTTCACAAATAAATCAAACTTCTACTGTCCATACTGTGATTATTGTTTGCGGAAGAGCATTACTCGATGCAAATATTTAAATGTTATTCTATTATCCTAAAAGCTTATGCAAACCGCTGGGAGGGTACACCACTAATGAACCAAGCCCTCCCAATATTTTTTAATCGCAGTGAGGGCAGTATAAGTTTGAATTATTTGTGAAAAGAAACATTCGCGTTTTGGTCTTTTCATTTGTAAAATATATTTTAATGATCAATCCAGTATAATACGTTTATGTGTAATACGCTAAAAACAGCCCTAAAATTCTCTCCAAGATCCTAAACTATCACATGGAAAGTGACAATATATATATAACGTATATAAAATATAAATTTTAGAAATATAATTGCTTAGTTATTAACATTTTAGTTCATTTTTGGAAATAAAATTGAATTTGAAAGTTATTTAATGAATTTTTAGCATAAACCATTCCCATGGTCAAAAAGGATTACATGGAAAATATTCAATATTTGCCATACAGTAGAAAATATTTTGGTTTTATGATAATATAAAGGTTTTAATATATATCAGTAGAGGTTCTCAAGAAAGACTATAGCCTTTAAAAATGGCTAAACTGGTCTCTGCTGGAGTTGGCCTCTCATCAGAGATTCTCTTTGACTAACATGAGGGAATATTTAATGAAAGACCATCTCTTGGAGAGACTTGTTAAGCCATGTTTTCAGGAATTCTTTTAAGAGAAACTACTATGTCTAGCTTTCCTTACTGTTAGGCTAAATACAGGTTATTGAATTACAGTGTTCGGCTCATCAGTGGTGAACCCTCTCAGCGGTTTCGCCAAATTACTTCACCTCTATTGAGCCAAGCCATGTAATTCTAAAACTTTTATCATTGCAGTAAGGTCTGTAGAGATGATATTATTAAAAATAACATATTACCAATAAATTTAATTGTTAAAAATTTTATTGATAGATAGCTTCTAATTTATAATTAAAAATGCTTATTTAAAAATATGTTTTCTTGTTTAGGAAGTTTTTAATCATTGTTGCAAACACAACCACATTTATAAAGATGGTGAATTGATGATTGTATCCTTTATTAATTTATTTTTTTGCAATAACCTATCCTTTTTGTCTTTTTATTGGCTTAATTACTGCATTTTCTGGGGCAAAACTATGATAGCAACAAAACCCAACATTAATTTATATTGAAATTTCATCGAAACAAAAATCAAATATTAAAGATTTCTAGAAGTATAACAGACAAATCAACAAAAAATTAAAGGTCTATATTTCTATTTTATTTTGGTTTAAATAATACATGTATATACAAATTTTTTATATATTTTTTCAAATATCGCTTTCATAATGGTAAAGATGATAAGTAAAATATGCAACATATATACATGGACATATTAACAATTTAGAATGTGAAGAAATATAAAACTATCATTGTTTAAATTATTGTTCTATTTTTTTGGACTATGGTTGTAGGCAGTTTTCTAAACTTGACTTATTTGTATTTAATAAACTGTACAGAATTTGGAGAAGATTTTGGTCAAATCTTGTACTTCTAGGTTCTTCATTTATGTGTGTCTTCATTCCAGAGTGGACATATCTATTTTTCTAATATCCTTGAGGAACATTTCTGTCTTTTTCTTAAGAATCTGAGTTCCTTCTCTTTCGCCGATTCTGTTCTTCAATCGGGTATTGTTCCTCTTGTCTTGTCGTTTAAATACGTTGAAAGGTGGAACCTTCAAACTAGGACGGAACTCTGGCCGTTGAAAAGCGATATTTGGACGTCCCAGTCTAGGTAATTGTGGCGCTGTCAACCTAGGACGGCTGCTATAGACGGGTGGATACAAGGCAAGGAAGGACGAGGCCTTTACCATTTCCAATGTCGCCCTCTGCGATGGTTCAATCTGTAAAAGATGTTTCACTAAGTCCGCCGCAGGAGTTTCCAAACTGACCAGTAGGTTATCAATGTGGTCTTTACTGCCCGGGGCCCACATGTTGTTGATGGACTCCAGAACAGAGGCCGTGCAAAATCCATCTACAACATAGTTTCGGATCCACAGCTCAGCCATGACCAGTCCTAGACTCCACATGTCAATGGGAAAACTGTAGGGCTGTTCCTTCAGGAGTTCTGGAGCACGGTAACTCAGTGTTCCGATCTCATATTCATCAGCCATGAAACCTTCTTGTTTGAGCAGTTTCTTGGAAAGTCCAAAGTCAGCGATTTTATATCGTCCTTCCTGTGATACCAAGATGTTGCCTGGCTTCAGATCTAGGTGGATTATATGACGTTTAGCAAGATAGTCAAGCCCTTTGACAAGCTGGCCTACTATGGATTTCTTTTCTTCATAGGAGAAAATTTTCCTGGTGTCCCATATCAATTCTTCTAGGGATTTTGGACAGAATTCTAGAATGGCGAACACCTGCAGGGTCTTGTTAAGCTGAGGCTCAGAGTAGTGCCCGAAGAACTGGATGATGTTTTCATGGTTTAGCTGACTCAGGAACTCCACTTCTGTGTTGGACTCGACGGGCCACTCCATGGGCTGGGGAGTGAACTCCTTCACTGCGTACTTCAATCCTCTGAGTTCAGCTTCGTGGACAACGCCACCACCTCCTCGACCCAGGATCCTTGAAAAATCGAGTTTCTTGAAATCTCCGAAATGGAATCTTCTGAGGTTGGTACAACAGTAGGTTTTGGGACAAATAGCTTGTTCCATTTTCAAAAAAATATTTTTTGATTTTATTAAATAATTAATTCTATAATTTCTGAGTGGAAAAGTTAAAACATAGAGATAAAGGCAAGCATTTTTAATAATGAATTCAAATACATGACAAAAATAATGAATTCAAATACATGACAAAAATAATGAATTCAAATACATGACAAAAATAATGAATTCAAATACATGACAAAAATAATGAATTCAAATACATGACAAAAATAATGAATTCAAATACACGACAAAAATAATGAATTTATTTTTTAAATCTGTTTCTTAATAATTAATATTTTGAATTCAATTTTTCAAATATTTTTCTCAATATATATATATAATTCTGATAATATTCACTCAACCCGCATTTTTTTTTTGTCAAAAATACCTCCGTTGAAATTCGCACTTTATCGTCTGTATATAGAATTATATAGGTTGTAAAAACGTTTTAACATTAATATTGCTTTTCATTTTAAATTTTATATATATGAATTAGTTTTCAAAAATATTTTAAAATCCTTATATCTATAAAAATGAAATCCAAAATCGATGTTTGTTATCGCGTTGCGCAAAATCTACAGAATAAATCATTATGAAATTTCGCATGTAGGTAGCTGAAGATTTCGTTTAACATATAGGCTATTCAAAAACTAAAAAGGTTAATGTGCTTTTTTTAAATAATAGAAAACAAAAAAGCGTTAGTTCCAGTCTTTTATCGCTTGGGCGCAGCACCGGTCGCGATGATAAATGAATTTGATTGGTTAATAATTAACACGTGGTTTGTTTACACGATGAATGTTAGTTCGTTCACATGATGAATGTTTTTAAAAGGTAAGATTATCCAATCGCCGTGAAACTTTAGGAAGTTATTTACTACTAGACGAATGGCCCGGGCAACGCCCGGGTTTTACCCGAGTGCGCATATATTTTAAAAACGTTTTAATTCAAATACTATTCGTTACAATTATAAATTGGCGCCATGGATGTCACTCTTGTGAAACGTCCCGTTCCAAACTGTGTGTTTTTAAAATGTTTTAATTAAAATACTATTCGTTACAATTATAAATTGGCGCCGTGGATGTCTCTCTTGTGAAACGTCCCGCCCCAAACTGTGTGTGTCTTGAAAATATAAAAATAAAAATGTGAATTTTCATAAAGATTTCATCATGTCGATTTTTTTTTTGCATTTCACCTACTAAATCAATAGAGATAATTACATTTGCAACATGAACTTAGGTATATTGACTAAATAGAAAACTGCATAGTAATAAAGATCATTTTTTAAAGGCACCATATCGTTTTTTTTTTCAATAAAATCTAAACAAAAATTAACGATAAATAACGATAATTGCCTTAAAAAAAGAAACATTCGCGGTGATTTTGTCTTGCATTTTGTTTATACAATTATTATATACGAATGACCCGGGCAACGCCCGGGTTTTACCCGATTAAATGCTTTTATTCAAATACTATTCGTTACAATTATAAATTGGCGCCGTGGATGTCATTCTTGTATAATTTATAAATGAGTTTTAAAAATTGCAAAAAAAAAAAAAAAAAATGCATCGGCTGGGAATCGAACCCGGGCCGCCCGCGTGGCAGGCGAGCATTCTACCACTGAACCACCGATGGTTATGAAAAATCCCATCCGTGAGCTTCAGACAGACAGAATAAGGCAAATATATAAGTAGATACTACTGGGAAGGTTTCTGATTTGAATTTGGTTTGAAATAAATATTCTTTGCAATTTTATTTGCAAATTTTCTACTTTCACTCGCAAGCAGCGCCTCTAGCGGCATCTGGTGAATGAATCTGTAATTCAAAAGCTTTTATCATTGCAGCGAGGTCTGTAGAGATGATATTATTAAAAAGAAACACATTCCAATAAATTTAATTGTTATAAATTTTAATGATAGAGGGCTTTTAATTTATAATTATAAATTATTGTTTTAATAATTATTGTTTTCTTGCTTAGCAAGTTTTAATCATTGTTGCAAACACAACCACATGTTAAATAAATTTATAAATATGGGGAAGTAACGAATGTATTCGTTATCAATTTAAATTTCGGCAATAAACTATTCTTTTTGTATTTTTATTGGCTTAGTTACTGCATATTCGGGGTCAAAACTATGATAGTAGCAACTACAACAAAACTCAACATTAATTTCTATTGATATTTTTTAGAAACAAATCAAATATTAGGGATTTCTAGAAGAATAACAGACAAATAAACAAACAATTAAAGGTCTTTATTTCTATTTTATTTTGGTTTAAATTAAATATGTATATACAAAATTTTTATATATATATTTTTTTCAAATTCAGCTTTTATAATGATAAAGATGATAAGTAATATATGCAACATATATACATGGACATATTAACAATATAGAATGTGAAGAAATATAAAACTATCATTGTTTAAATTATTGTTCTATTTTTCTTTTGGGACTATAGTTATAGGCAGTTTTCTAAACTTGAATTTGTTGTATTTAATAAACTGTACAGAATTTGGAGAAGATTTTGGTCAAATCTCGTACTTCTAGGTTCTTCATTTATGTGTGTCTTCATTCCAGAGTGGACATATCTATTTTTCTAATATCCTTGAGGAACATTTCTGTCTTTTTCTTAAGAATCTGAGTTCCTTCTCTTTCGCCGATTCTGTTCTTCAATCGGGTATTGTTCCTCTTGTCTTGTCGTTTGACTACGTTGAAAGGTGGAACCTTCAAACTAGGATGGAACTCTGGCCGTTGAAAAGCGATATTTGGACGTCCCAGTCTAGGTAATTGTGGCGCTGTCAACCTAGGACGGCTGCTATAGACGGGTGGATACAAGGCAAGGAAGGACGAGGCCTTTACCATTTCCAATGTCGCCCTCTGCGATGGTTCAATCTGTAAAAGATGTTTCACTAAGCCAGCCGCAGGAGTTTCCAAACTGACCAGTAGGTTATCAATGTGGTCTTTACTGCCCGGGGCCCACATGTTGTTGATGGACTCCAGAACAGAGGCCGTGCAAAATCCATCTACAACATAGTTTCGGATCCACAGCTCAGCCATGACCAGTCCTAGACTCCACATGTCAATGGGAAAACTGTAGGGCTGTTCCTTCAGGAGTTCTGGAGCACGGTAACTCAGTGTTCCGATCTCATATTCATCAGCCATGAAACCTTCTTGTTTGAGCAGTTTCTTGGAAAGTCCAAAGTCAGCGATTTTATATCGTCCTTCCTGTGATACCAAGATGTTGCCTGGCTTGAGATCTAGGTGGATTATATGACGTTTAGCAAGATAGTCAAGCCCTTTGACAAGCTGGCCTACTATGGCTTTCTTTTCTTCATAGGAGAAAATCTTCCTGGTGTCCCATATCAATTCTTCTAGGGATTTTGGACAGAATTCTAGAATGGCGAATACCTGCAGGGTCTTGTTAAGCTGAGGCTCAGAGTAGTGCCCGAAGAACTGGATGATGTTTTCATGGTTTAGCTGACTCAGGAACTCCACTTCTGTGTTGGACTCGACGGGCCACTCCATGGGCTGGGGAGTGAACTCTTTCACTGCGTACTTCAATCCTCTGAGTTCAGCCTCGTGGACAACGCCACCACCTCCTCGACCCAGGATCCTTGAAAAATCGAGTTTCTTGAAATCTCCGAAATGGAATCTTCTGAGGTTGGTAAAACAGTATGTCTTGGGACAAATAGCTTGTTCCATTTTTAAAAAATATTTTTTGATTTCATTAAATAATTAATTCTATAATTTCTGAGTGGAAAAGTTAAAACATAGAGATAAAGGCAAGCATTTTTAATAATGAATTCAAATACATGACAAAAATAATGAATTTATTTTTTAAATCTGTTTCTTAATAATTAATATTTTGAATCATATTATTTTCAAATATCTTTCTCAATATTTTTGATACTATTCACTCAGCCCGCATTATTTTTTGTCTAAAATACGTCTATTGAAATTCGCACTTTATCGTCTCTATATAGAATTATATTTATTTTG
This sequence comes from Cordylochernes scorpioides, assembly GCA_030710605.1. NCBI lineage: Eukaryota > Metazoa > Arthropoda > Arachnida > Pseudoscorpiones > Chernetidae > Cordylochernes > Cordylochernes scorpioides. The sequence goes on from CP092876.1 coordinate 74,112,606, forward strand.
AAAATAGAGCAATCCATATTTAATTCATTAGATAATAAAAAGGCATATATTGGATTTAATTATTAAATCTTTCTTCAAATCCAACAACAACACCAAAAAGCCTTTATTTAGGGTCACTGACCTTATACAGGATTCACCAGAGGTATGCATAAGAACAAAGCAGTGAGACAAAGGAAACAACGATATAGACAGAAGAAAAAGAAAAAAAAAACAAGAAAGAGAAAGAGGGAAGAAAGAAAAACAACACAAAAAGAGTAGCAGTAAGAAAGTGAGGAGTGAGTGTCACTTGGCCTTCTTCTGAGATATGGACTTGTGGAAACCATAAAACGCCCTATCAATATACTTATTCTGGGTCATATTGTCAATTATTGATGGAATTGAAGCACAGAGTTGCCCAGTTTTGAGCATAAGGGTTCTTCTTTTTTCTTTCAGAGCAGAGAAATAAAAAATATAGTGAGTGATTTCATTTTTTAGTTTTGAATTACAGAAGGTACAAATCTCTTTTATTAATTCCAATATATACCTTTTTATGATCTAATAGAATAATATAGGGTTTTAAAAATTTTAAACATTAATATATCTTCTCATTTTATATTCTATGGATTATTTTTCAAAAATTATTTTGAAATTTTATTATAAATTTATTTTTTAAAATTCATATAAAAATATCTTAACTCTAAATTAAATATTTTATTTCAATAGAATAAATAACTATAAAGCTGGTGAGATGTACCTAGAAAAAATATATTTATTATAATATATTCTATTTTGTCAAAACAAATGAAATATTTAGATGCCTTTTCGTGTTTGGAATTCTATTATTATTATTTTTTTTTGAAGATTTTCCTGAAATTCCCTACTTTGATGCTAATTCCTAGAAGTGTGGCCATCTCAAAGAGTTAGTATAGAAAGATTTGGCAATTACAATAAATGCTTCACGTTTTTCTCTTATCTTTGACAATGGGAATAAATTGGGAGTTTTCTTTCAATACATTTGCGGTTCGGCGTGGACGTACCCATGCACAGCCAGAATTGTTGTTGCAGTGATTCTATGTTCCGCTTACCGGGCAGATGCCATGTCCACTAGGCTACCCTGGATTCTATGTTTGCTAATATGGTGAATAGGCCATGGAGTGGAAGCAAATCCTAGAGTCAATATCACTTCATATGCCATATTATTATATGCATACTCAAGATTTTATTAGGACCTTAGTCTCATACAGATTGTTCCTACAAGTTCCAAAATAATGAAATAAAATATTTTTTACATAGCAATAACACGTCATCTATATAATACAAAGGAAAACACCAAAACGCGAATGTTTCTTTTCACAAATAAATCAAACTTCTACTGTCCTTACTGTGATTATTGTTTGCGGAAGAGCATTACTCGATGCACATATTTAAATGTTATTCTATTATCCTAAAAGCTTATGCAAACCGCTGGGAGAGTACACCACTGATAAGCCAATCCCTCCCAATATTTTTTAATCGCAGTAAGGGTAATAGAAGTTTGAATTATTTGTGAAAAGAAACATTCGTGTTTTAGTGTTTTCATTTGTAAAATATTTTTAATGATCAATCCAGTATAATACGTTTATGTGTAATACGCTGAAAACAGCCCTAAAATTCTCTCTAAGATCCTAAACTATCACATGGAAAGTGGCAATATATATAAAACGTATATAAAATATAGATTTTTAGAAATATAATAGCTTATTTATTGAGTTTTATTTGATTTTTGGAAATAAAATTAATTCTGAAAGTTATTTAATGAATTTTTAGCATAAAACCATTCCCGGGGTTAACAAGGATTACACGGAAAATATTTAATATTTTATACAGAAGATAATATTTAGGTTTTTATGATAATATATATATTTTAATTAATATCAATAGAGGTTCTCAAGAGAGACCATAGTCTAAAAACTTGTCTTTCCTGGAGGTGGCCTCTCATCAGAGATTCTCTTTGACTAACATGAGGAAATCTTTAATGAAAGACCATCTCTTGGAGAGACTTGTTAAGCCATGTTTTCAGGAATTCTTTTAAGAGAAACTACTATGTCTAGCTTTCCTTACTGTTAGGCTAAATACAGGTTATTGAATTACAGTGTTCGGCTCATCAGTGGTGAACCCTCACAGCGGTTTCGCCAGATTACTTCACCTCTATTGAGCCAAGCCCTGTAATTCAAAAACCTTTATCATTGCAGTAAGGTCTGTAGAGATGATATTATTAAAAAAAAACACATTACCAATAAATTTAATTGTTAAAAATTTTATTGATAGAGGGCTTCTAATTACAAATGCTTAGTTAAAATATGTTTTTAAAATTGTTTTCTTGTTTAGGAAGTTTTTAATCATTGTTGCAAACACAACCACATTTATAAAGATGGTGAATTGATGATTGTATCCTTTATTAATTTATTTTTTTGCAATAACCTATCCTTTTTGTCTTTTTATTGGCTTAGTTACTGCATTTTCTGGGGCAAAACTATGATAGCAACAAAACCCAACATTAATTTCTATTGAAATTTCATCGAAACAAAAATCAAATATTAAAGATTTCTAGAAGTATAACAGACAAATCAACAAAAAATTAAAGGTCTATATTTCTATTTTATTTTGGTTTAAATAATACATGTATATACAAATTTTTTATATATTTTTTTAAATATCGCTTTCATAATGGTAAAGATGATAAGTAATATATGCAACATATATACATGGACATATTAACAATTTAGAATGTGAAGAAATATAAAACTATCATTGTTTAAATTATTGTTCTATTTTTTTGGACTATGGTTGTAGGCAGTTTTCTAAACTTGACTTATTTGTATTTAATAAACTGTACAGAATTTGGAGAAGATTTTGGTCAAATATTGTACTTCTAGGTTCTTCATTTATGTGTGTCTTCATTCCAGAGTGGACATATCTATTTTTCTAATATCCTTGAGGAACATTTCTGTCTTTTTCTTAAGAATCTGAGTTCCTTCTCTTTCGCCGATTCTGTTCTTCAATCGGGTATTGTTCCTCTTGTCTTGTCGTTTGACTACGTTGAAAGGTGGAACCTTCAAACTAGGACGGAACTCTGGCCGTTGAAAAGCGATATTTGGACGTCCCAGTCTAGGTAATTGTGGCGCTGTCAACCTAGGACGGCTGCTATAGACGGGTGGATACAAGGCAAGGAAGGACGAGGACTTCACCATTTCCAATGTCGCCCTCTGCGATGGTTCAATCTGTAAAAGATGTTTCACTAAGTCAGCCGCAGGAGTTTCCAAACTGACCAGTAGGTTATCAATGTGATCTTTACTGCCTGGGGACCACATGTTGTTTATGGACTCCAGAACAGAGGCCGTGCAAAATCCATCTACAACATAGTTTCGGATCCACAGCTCGGCCATGACCAGTCCTCGACTCCACATGTCAATGGGAAAACTGTAGGGCTGTTCCTTCAGGAGTTCTGGAGCACGGTAACTCAGTGTTCCGATCTCATATTCATCAGCCATGAAACCTTCTTGTTTGAGCAGTTTCTTGGAAAGTCCAAAGTCAGCGATTTTATATCGTCCTTCCTGTGATACCAAGATGTTGCCTGGCTTGAGATCTAGGTGGATTATATGACGTTTAGCAAGATAGTCAAGCCCTTTGACAAGCTGGCCTACTATGGATTTCTTTTCTTCATAGGAGAAAATTTTCCTGGTGTCCCATATCAATTCTTCTAGGGATTTTGGACAGAATTCTAGAATGGCGAATACCTGCAGGGTCTTGTTAAGCTGAGGCTCAGAGTAGTGCCCGAAGAACTGGATGATGTTTTCATGGTTTAGCTGACTCAGGAACTCCACTTCTGTGTTGGACTCGACGGGCCACTCCATGGGCTGGGGAGTGAACTCTTTCACCGCGTACTTCAATCCTCTGAGTTCAGCCTCGTGGACAACGCCACCACCTCCTCGACCCAGGATCCTTGAAAAATCGAGTTTCTTGAAATCTCCGAAATGGAATCTTCTGAGGTTGGTACAACAGTATGTCTTGGGACAAATAGCTTGTTCCATTTTTAAAAAATATTTTTTGATTTTATTAAATAATTAATTCTATAATTTCTGAGTGGAAAAGTTAAAACATAGAGATAAAGGCAAGCATTTTTAATAATGAATTCAAATACATGACAAAAATAATGAATTTATTTTTAAAATCTGTTTCTTAATAATTAATATTTTGAATCATATTATTTTCAAATATCTTTCTCAATATTTTTGATACTATTCACTCAGCCCGCATTATTTTTTGTCAAAAATACGTCTATTGAAATTCGCACTTTATCGTCTCTATATAGAATTATATTTATTTTGAAAATAGAGCAATCCATATTTAATTCATTAGATAATAAAAAGGCATATATTGGATTTAATTATTAAATATTCCATTAAATCCAACAACAACAACAAAAAGCCTTTATTTAGGGTCACTGACCCTATACAGGATTCACCAGAGGTATGCATAAGAACAAAGCAGTGAGACAAAGGAAACAACGATATAGACAGAAGAAAAAGAAAAAAAAGCAAGAAAGAGAAAGAGGGAAGCAAGAAAAACAACACAAAAAGAGTAGCAGTAAGAAAGTGAGGAGTGAGTGTCACTTGGCCTTCTTCTGAGATATGGACTTGTGGAAACCATAAAACGCCCTATCAATATACTTATTCTGGGTCATATTGTCAATTATTGATGGAATTGAAGCACAGAGTTGCCCAGTTTTGAGCATAAGGGTTCTTCTTTTTTCTTTCAGAGCAGAGAAATAAAAATATAGTGAGTGATTTCATTTTTTAGTTTTGAATTACAGAAGGTACAAATCTCTTTTATTAATTCCAATATATACCTTTTTATGATCTAATAGAATGATATAGGGTTTTAAAAACTTTTTAACATTAATATATCTTCTCATTTTATATTCTACTAGAGGACGTACCCGGCTTCGCCCGGGTTTTACCCGAGTAAAGGTTTGTCTAACGAATCTCTCGATAAAGTGAACATTTTTTCCCGGTCCCTTGAAAAATACTCGATAAGTTGAATAAAATCAATATTAATTGGTTCCCTCGGTAATTGGAAGTTAAAGGAATAGTATCTTGCCTTGGAATTGTATCATTATTCTTGTATGGACGTACCCGGCTTCGCCCGGGTTTTACCCGAGTAAAGGTTTGTCTAACGAATCTCTCGATAAAGTGAACATTTTTTCCCGGTCCCTTGAAAAATACTCGATAAGTTGAATAAAATCATTATTAATTGGTTCCCTCGGTAATTGGAAGTTAAAGGAATAGTATCTTGCCTTGGAATTGTATCATTATTCTTGTCTCAAATAAATTGCCGTGTCATCCTGAATTTTGTCTTTCCTAATTTTCTACATTACAAAATCATCGTATCATCATGATAATATTTAGAGCAGATTGTTGAATTATAACAGATAAATTAGAATATTTATCTTGATTATTTTAAAGCGAAAAGTTATTTCAAAAATTTTATTTGCTAGAAACCTTCCCAGTCCTATACTAAATAACTTCCCAAAGTTTCATGCCGTTCCAATGAGTGGTTTGGTCAGGCATAAAGGACAAACAGACCACACACACACACACACATACATTCATTTTTATATATATATATGAATTATTTTTCAAAAATTATTTTGAAATTTTATTATAAATTTATTTTTTAAAATTCATATAAAAATATCTTAACTTTAAATTAAATATTTTATTTCAATAGAATAAATAACTATAAAGCTGGTGAGATGTACCTAGAAAAAATATATTTATTATAATATATTCTATTTTGTCAAACCAAATGAAATATTTAGATGCTTTTTTTGTGTTTGGAATTCCGAGTTTTTTTATTTTTTTTTTAAATTTTCCAGAAATTCCCTACTTTGATGCTAATTCCTAGAAGGGTAGCCATCTCAAAGAGTTAGTATAGAAAGATTTGGCAATTACAATAAATGCTTCACGTTTTTCTCTTATATTTGACAATGGGAATAAATTGGGTCTTCTTTCAATACCTTTGGGAGTTTGCCTCGATGTTGCACAGCCAGAATTGTTGTTGAAGTATTTCTATGTTTGCTAATATGGTAAGCAGGCTATGGAGTGGAAGCAAATCCTAGAGTCAATATCACTTCATAAGCCATATTATTATATGCATACCCAAGATTTTTATTAGGGCCTTAGTCTCATACAGATTCTTCATACAAATTCCAAAATAATGAAATAAAATATTTTTTACATAGCCATAACACGCCATCTATATAATACAAATGAAAACACCAAAACGCGAATGTTTCTTTTCACAAATAAATAAAACTCTACTGTCCTTACTGTGATTATTGTTTGCGGAAGAGCATTACTCGATGCACACGTTATTCTATTATCCTAAAAGCTTATGCAAACCGCTGGGAGGGTACACCACTGATAAGCCAAGCCCTCCCAATATTTTTTAATCGCAGTAAGGGCAGTAGAAGTTTGAATTATTTGTGAAAAGAAACATTCGCGTTTTAGTGTTTTCATTTTTAAAATATTTTTTAATGATCAATCCAGTATAATACGTTTATGTGTAATACGCTGAAAAACAGCCCTAAAATTCTCTCCAAGATCCTAAACTATCACATGGAAAGTGGCAATATATATAAAACGTATATAAAATATAGATTTTAGAAATATAATCGCTTATTTATTAAGTTTTATTTGATTTTTGGAAATAAAATTAATTCTGAAAGTTATTTAATGAATTTTTAGCATAAAACCATTCCCGGGGTCAACAAGGATTACACGGAAAATATTTTATACAGAAGATAATATTTAGGTTTTTATGATAATATAGAGGTTTTAATATATATCAATAGATGTTCTCAAGAGAGACCATAGTCTAAAACCATGGCTAAACTGGTCTCTCCTGGACGTGGCCTCTCATCAGAGATTCTCTTTGACAGACATGAATGAATCTTTAATGGAAGACCACTTCTTGGAGAAACTAGTTATATATATATAAGCTATGTGTTTAGACATTCTCTTAAGAGAAGCTACTGTCTAACTTTCCTCTCTGTTCGGCAAAATACAGGTCATTGTGACAGATACCATTGTAAATGTTTATTTGTTTGAGACTCTATTAGCAGAATTATTTCATTCGAATGCTTTGACACAGTAGATAATATTTTGGTTCTTACGATAATAGAGAGGGTTTTAATATATATAAATAGAGGTTCTCTAGAGGGACTTCCTAAAAAATTGGCTAAACTTTTCTCTGTTATTTGTTTGATTTTTTATTGGAAGAATCATTTCATTCGAATGCTTTGACACAATGGATAATATATCGGCTTTTATAATAATATAAAGGTTTTAATATATATCAGTAGAGGTTCTCAAGAGAGACTATAGCCTTTAAAAATGGCAAAACTGGACTCTCCTGGAGGTAGCCTCTCATCAGAGATTCTCTTTGACTAACATGAGGGAATCTTTAATGAAAGACCATCTTTCGGAGGGACTTGTTAAGCCATGTTTTCAGGAATTCTTTTAAGAGAATCTACTATGTCTAGCTCTCCTTACTGTTAGGCTAAATACAGGTTATTGAATTACAGTGTTCGGCTCATCAGTGGTGAACCCTCTCAGCGGTTTCGCCAAATTACTTCACCTCTATTGAGCCAAGCCATGTAATTCAAGAACTTTTATCATTGCAGTAAGGTCTGTAGAGATGATATTATTAAAAAGAAACACATTACCAAAAAATTTAATTGTTAAAAAGTTTATTGATAGAGGGCTTCTAATTTATAATTACAAATGCTTAGTTAAAATATGTTTTTAAAATTGTTTTCTTGTTTAGGAAGTTTTTAATCATTGTTGAAAACACAACCACATTTATAAAGATGGTGAATTGATGATTGTATCCTTTATTAATTTATTTTTTTGCAATAACCTATCCTTTTTGTCTTTTTATTGGCTTAGTTACTGTATTTTCTGGGGCAAAACTATAATAGCAACACTGCAACAAAACCCAACATTAATTTCTATTGAATTTCATCGAAAAAAAATCTGATATTAGGGATTTCTAGAAGTATAACAGACAAATAAACACAAAAAATTAAAGGTCTATATTTCTATTTTATTTTGGTTTAAATTAAATATGTATATACAAAATTTATATATATATATATATATTTTCAAATTCAGCTTTCATAATTCGTAAAGATGATAGGTAATATAATCAAAATATATACATGGACATATTAACAATTTAGAATGTGAAGAAATATAAAACTATCATTGTTTAAATTATTGTTCTATTTTCGTTTTGGGACAATGGTTATAGGCAGATTTCTAAACTTGAATTTGTTGTATTTAATAAGCTGCACAGAGTTTGGTGAATTTTGTGGTCAAATCTTATACTTCTAGGCTCTTTATTTATGTGTGTCTTCATTCTAGTGTTGACATTTCTATTTTTCTAATATCCTTGAGGAACATTTCTGTCTTTTTCTTAAGAATCTGAGTTCCTTTTCTTTCGCCGATTCTGTTCTTCATTCTGGTATTGTTCTTCTTGGCTTGTCGTTTTACTACGTTGAAAGGTGGAACCTTCAAACTAGGATGGAACTCTGGCCGTTGAATTGCGATATTTGGACATCCCAGTCTAGGTAATTGTGGCGCTGTCAACCTAGGACGGCTGCTATAGACAGGTGGATACAAGGCAAGGAAGGACGAGGACTTCACCATTTCCAATGTCGCCCTCTGCGATGGTTCAATCTGTAAAAGATGTTTCACTAAGTCAGCCGCAGGAGTTTCCAAACTGACCAGTAGGTTATCAATGTGGTCTTTACTGCCCGGGGCCCACATGTTGTTGATGGACTCCAGAACAGAGGCCGTGCAAAATCCATCTACAACATAGTTTCGGATCCACAGCTCGGCCATGACCAGTCCTCGACTCCACATGTCAATGGGAAAACTGTAGGGCTGTTCCTTCAGGAGTTCTGGAGCACGGTAACTCAGTGTTCCGATCTCATATTCATCAGCCATGAAACCTTCTTGTTTGAGCAGTTTCTTGGAAAGTCCAAAGTCAGCGATTTTATATCGTCCTTCCTGTGATACCAAGATGTTGCCTGGCTTGAGATCTAGGTGGATTATATGACGTTTAGCAAGATAGTCAAGCCCTTTGACAAGCTGGCCTACTATGGCTTTCTTTTCTTCATAGGAGAAAATCTTCCTGGTGTCCCATATCAATTCTTCTAGGGATTTTGGACAGAATTCTAGAATGGCGAATACCTGCAGGGTCTTGTTAAGCTGAGGCTCAGAGTAGTGCCCGAAGAACTGGATGATGTTTTCATGGTTTAGCTGACTCAGGAACTCCACTTCTGTGTTGGACTCGACGGGCCACTCCATGGGCTGGGGAGTGAACTCTTTCACTGCGTACTTCAATCCTCTGAGTTCAGCCTCGTGGACAACGCCACCACCTCCTCGACCCAGGATCCTTGAAAAATCGAGTTTCTTGAAATCTCCGAAATGGAATCTTCTGAGGTTGGTACAACAGTATGTCTTGGGACAAATAGCTTGTTCCATTTTTAAAAAAATATTTTTTGATATTATTAAATAATTAATTCTATAATTTCTGAGTGGAAAAGTTAAAACATAGAGATAAAGGCAAGCATTTTTAATAATGAATTCAAATACATGACAAAAATAATGAATTCAAATACATGACAAAAATAATGAATTCAAATACATGACAAAAATAATGAATTCAAATACATGACAAAAATAATGAATTCAAATACACGACAAAAATAATGAATTCAAATACATGACAAAAATAATGAATTTATTTTTTAAATCTGTTTCTTAATAATTAATATTTTGAATCCAATTTTTCAAATATTTTTCTCAATATATATATAATTCTGATAATATTCACTCAACCCGCATTTTTTTTGTCACAAAAATACACCCGTTGAAATTCGCACTTTATCGTCTGTATATAGAATTATATAGGTTGTAAAAACTTTTTAACATTAATATTGCTTTTCATTTTAAATTTTATATATATGAATTAGTTTTCAAAAAAATATTTTAAAATCCTTATATCTATAAAAATGAAATCCAAAATCGATGTTTGTTATCGCGTTGCGCAAAATCTACAGAATAAATCATTATGAAATTTCGCATGTAGCTGAAGATTTCGTTTAACATATAGGCTATTCAAAAACTAAAAAGGTTAATGTGCTTTTTTTAAATAATAGAAAACAAAAAAGCGTTAGTTCCAGCCTTTTATCGCTTGGGCGCATCACCGGTCGCGACGATAAATGAATTTGATTGGTTAATAATTAACACGTGGTTTGTTTACACGATTAATGTTTGTTCGTTCACATGATGAATGTTTTTAAAAGGTAAGATTATCCAATCGCCGTGAAACTTTAGGAAGTTATTTACTATAATACTGGGAAGGTTTCTGATTTAAATTTGGTTTGAAATAAATATTCTTTGCAATTTTATTTGCAAATTTTTTACTTTCACTCGCAAGCAGCGCCTCTAGCGGCATCTGGTGAAATTATATTTATAAATTGTAACAATGCTTAAAATGTGTTCCAAGTATAATAAATTTAATTTGAGAATTTAGTAATATAATATTCCAATGACGTAAAATAACTTGGAATTTCAATATTAATATATATTTAAAGATAATATTGTAACGTTTTTGTGTTAAATGTTAAAATGTAATGTTAAAATATATTTTTACATTGTTAATTTAATTTGTTGTTGTTTTATAATAGTGAAGATGAAAATTACATTGTTGCTGTTGTTTATTATAGTTTGTTTATATAAAAAAACTTACATTGTATATGATGATGATAACAAAATGAATTTCTAAATTAATATATATATAATTCATTGAGAAAAAAAGAAATAATTAATTATCAAATTCGCAAAAGTGACAATATCTTATTTAAAATATAATAAATGTTTTCAAAAAATTATGTGTTTCAAAATTATATTTAAACGCGTATAACAATTATTATATTTATACTAGACGAATGACCCGGGCAACGCCCGTGTTTTACCCGATTGAATGTTTTTATTCCAATACTATTTGTTACAATTATAAATTGGAGCCGTGGATGTCACTCTTGTGAAACGTCCCGCTCCAAACTTTACATGTACATTAGGTCAGCTGGTATTACCCCTCATTTTCACCGCTAGAGGCGCGAGCGAATTGACTTTTTGTAAATATACATAATTATAAAGATAGAAGCTTCTATAGAAGATAATGATCATAATGATTATGCGCGCGCATCCATGACAGCGATGAGGAATTGAGGAAAGACGGTCGTGACTATATATGTTGATAATAAAATAATAATAATAATATAATAATTATTATTATTATTATCATTAGATAATGATAATGATCTAATGATGATGCGCGCGCATCCGTGACATGAGGAGGAAAGACGGTCGTGACTATATATGTTGATACGTTTATAAATCAATATATAGGTGGATTGGATGTTTTCTAGAATCGTTTTAACAAATGTTCGTTAGGCAAACTTTTACTCGGATAAAAACCGGGCGAAGCCGGGTACATTCGCTATATACAGTTATTTACAAATCTTCGTTTATGGCAAGATACTATTCCTTCAACTTCAAATTACCGAGTGGACCAATTAATACTGTTTTTTTTTCAACTTATCGAGTATTTTTTCAAGGGACCGGGAATATTTTCAAATTATCGAGAGTATGACAAGTATAGATTCAGTAGGGATTGGATGTTTGCTAGAATCGTTTTAACAAATGTTTGTTAGGCAAACTTTTACTCGGGAAAAAATCAGGCGAAGCCGGGAACATATATATATGTTTGTCGGCTATGCACGCCCTTAATATGTAACTAATCTCGCTGAAATTTAAAAAGGACAGAGTTAAATCTGGAAGAGTTTTTTTTGTCGCACTTTAACCAAGAAAAATTATAGTACTGAGCAACAATATTTTTTTAGTCAGAAATGATAATGACAATATTGCTGTATCATGCTTGATTGACATAAACAAAATTCTTTAGGGAAATATTCACTAAAGCAGTCCACGGGCGGAGCCAGATATTAATTTTTAGTAGGCAGAAACAAAATTCTACCGCGAAACATTCACTCGAGCAGAAGGCACACGAAGCCAGGTCATCTCTACATATAAAATATCGTTTCTCGGCCTTTTGGCTAAGATCATGTATAATATCTCTAGATATTTTCATTTATATATCTTATTAAAATTCTATTCAGTAGAGAGAGTGGATATGTTTGCTCGGAAAATATATTTTATATATTATATAAATATATAATGTAACGAATATTATTATCATTATTATCATAATATTCTGTGTGTTCCGGAATATTATTATCAATAATATTCGTTAGGCAAACTTTCACTCGGATTGAACCCGGGCGAAGCCGGGTACACATTCGCTAGTTTTATTATAAAATTTAAAATTTTTGAAATCATCGAAAATATATATTTTTTAAACTTTATTTTTAATATTTTATTTGAATAGTTCTACCAAATATCCGCCATGGAGAGGCCCACACCACCATCCTCACCCGTCATGGCCATCTACTGATAGACGTTACACGTGTACATCCCGAAACAAACCCTACCTGCATCCACTGTTCAGAAGAGCCACAGACAGTCGATCATCTTTTCTTCAGCTGTCCAGCATTCCTGAGACATAGGATACAAACAGCTATCCTGCTTGGACTGACCCACCTCAATCCTCTATCTATGGCCAGCCTTCCAGACTCAACCTCTGCATGGAACTTTCTGATCAACTGGTTCAACTCAGCAATCAAAACAGGACGCGAGTAAAAGCGCTAAACACGAGTCCACACTAGTAAGCTGGACTCCCCGGGTAGTTGGCGTTTTGCCTTCCAGGAACCTGGGTTATATAAATATCTCTCTCTCTCTCTCTTTATTTCAAAAAAATAAAAACTATAAGGCTGTGATGAGTACCTAGAAAATTATATATTTATAATAATATAAAAATATATTTTAATTTTTTCCTTATGATATCTATTCCTTCTATTTTGATCTCAAGTATTTGTGTAACTTTATTTCTGGCAGGCATTTTCTCTCTCTATTTAATTTGTTGTAAAAGAATATTCTACTGAATTAGTTATAAGGAAATATGGAGAGATTTAAAAGGAACCCAATTTTTATTCTATAAAGAAGACAGATCGTGTGCAGAAAAAGCGGAGAGATTATTACATTGAAGATATTTCAACCAGAAATATGAGATTTGCTGCCATTGCAAGGCTACTGCTCAATGCTAGGTTGTTATAATCTATCTTAGCAACAACTAACCATACATTATCCGGAATACTTCGCTATGGTATTGAAGAAGACTCAATTTGTTCCCATTGTCACAGTGAAGACCATCTCATGAACTACTTCTTTAAATTCCCCAGCCTTCTAACAGTAAACACTCAACAATGAATACATACGTAAGTAAATACAGTACATACATAAGTGTACATACAGTATATACATAAGTGTACATACAGTATATACATAAGTACATACGTAAGTAAATACAGTAGATAAATAACTACAGACAGTACATACATAAGTGTACATACATAAGTACATGCAAAACATACATAAGTAAATACATAAGAACATATATAAGTACATATATCTAACAGTACACACACAGTTCGGCAGAACGATACAGAGAAGATTTGCATGCCCCCTGCGCAAGGATGACACACAAAATTCTGAAGCGTTCTATCAGTAAGATTCCACAGATGTCCATCCTCTTAGACATCACTTGGCTTCCTAGAACGTACATGATGTCGCCAACAGACTGTCCTTCTGACCTGAGATATACTTTTAATATTTACAAAAAACAATGTATGAGGCGAGTGAATTTAAATTTTTGTATATTTTCTAGAATTTCCTACTTTGATGCTAATTCCTAGGAGGGTGGCCATCTCGAATAGTTAGTATAGAAAGATTTGGCAATTGCAATAAATGCTTCGCGTTTTTCTCTTCCCTTTAAAATGGGAATAAATTGGGTCGCGTCTCTCAATACAGTTTTTAATTAAATTTTTACAATTTTTTATTTTATATGAATTTTATGTATATGTGCATATAGGTTTCCATAATTCTTGTTTAGAGGCACTGTTATATAGATTTTTAATTTCACTCTTATTTTAAATTATTATTTTGCCTATCTTCATACACATTTTTAAAAGGCTCAATTTTGAAAAAGAAAATTCAACTATTCAAAATTTACTCTCTATTTTATATTTTTACTTCTTAAGTTGTTTCTATATACGGAAAAAAAGGTGGTAACCAGAATTTATAGATTTTGTTCAAAATTCATGCTGGAAAAACAAATGATTTTTTTACTATTGCAAGGAAATATTGTGTTGTTGTTTCTTATCCTCTTCTGCAAAGATTACACAAGTTCCATTAGTCCATACTCCTCACGCTGTTTGATGATAAGCAGCGGCCTCTCCCAGAGGTCCTGTTTAGTGCATCTAATGCAAGTCAAAATGTGTTAGCTGAAGGGTCGCGGTGAAAATTATAAGGTTGTTCCAAAAGTTCGTAAACAAATTATAATTTATATTTTGCAAGTGTTTACGAACTTTTAGAACAACCTTGTAATTCTGAAACTTGGCCCATCTGCTGATTGGCCACCCTTGATATAGAACATCAGAGATTAAATCATTCTTCTCTATAAGAATTCTGTTATAATTATACCAAGGTTACCAATATTACCAAGGTTGTTCCAAAAGTTCGTAAACATATTATGATTTATATTTTGCAAGTGTTTACGAACCTTTAGAACAACCTTGTCATTCTGAAACTTGGCCCACCTGCTGATTGACCACCCTTGATATAGAACATCAGAGAATAAATCATTCTTCTATAAGAATTCTGTTATAATTTTACCAATGTTACCAATATTACAAGTTCGTAAACACTTGCAAAATATAAATCATAATATGTTTACGAACTTTTGGAATAATCTTTTATATATTTTTAAAGAGGATATTCAACAAAGAACTGATCTATTGATATACATTTAAAAAATATATAACCAAATTTATATTTTCTTCTTTATTTTACAAATCTTGGTTTGTTGTGTGTTTAACATAAAATCTTATCCACATCAATAAATTTTACATATTTTAAGCCCAAATGGGCAATGAATATGTTATTCAAAATATGACCCAATTAAAACCCTATTCTAAAAATTAAATTGTGATTGAGAAGGTGCAAGTGTTGAAAAAATGCTAAAATAGGCAAATATATATAGAAACGTTTTTATATGATTAGAAAAACTAAGTGCCAGATGTATAAACAATTAAAAAACACTTATTCCACTAAGTTCTTATTCTCCAAACAATGCGGCCATTTATTGATTTAATTTACATGACATTCTTATATAAATTTGGCTATTTGACTTCCAAGTTGAGCAATACAGTCGAATTTGATAATTCGAAGCCCAAGAAACCAAAAAGAAAGAATAAATAATTTCGAATTAAAAAGGTTTTGAATAAAAGGTTTAAACGACTAGAGACCAAGATAAATATTCAAATTAAAGATTTTCGAATTATCCAAGTCTACTCTCTCTCTATATATAAAACCATAAAACAAATACTTATATTTTATGAATAAGGCATCTCCTTATCGTGCAACTGAAAGTTGCTGATGGCTTGCGCCATCTATCGGAATAAATATAAACTATTCTCGTTGATTTTTAATTATTCCAGAATTGGCCACATACACATTCTTGATTAATCAAGAAAAGCTAACCACGGACGCGTTTCAGGCTGTTGGCCCTCATCAGCGTGGTGCAAGCTGAACATCAACGACCAAAAAACTGGTCATTAAAACATCCTGAAAAATCATGAAACGGGTAGTTAAGGCTAAAATAGGTATATTGTTTAAAGGAAATAATAGATTCAGCTTATTGGACCTTAAAGTAGACTAAGCATGTAGTATTCCATGTAATTATTAATACTAAACGAGAAAAGATTACCAACGAGATTCCTATTAGAAGTACTCCATCTAGGAATTAATATAGATAGAAATTTAATTAAATTCGAATAGTTTTATTAATCACTATGGAGTTAACAGGCGAAGTCCTACTTCAAAGTCCTCCAGAGTAAGTTAATTCTATGATTTTTTGCAATTCATCTATCAATTTTGACTATTTTTGTGTTTGTTCTCAGAATTGTGTAAAGAGCGAAATTTGTATTTTATTTTTCAAATATTAGAATATAATCCTGCTCAGAAGTCCTCCTCTACGTGGCGGGCAGGAGAAGCAGCACAAGTAAGGGACTGTCCTGTAAGGCGAAGTACGGTGTCATGAGCCCCGAGCCGCTATGGTAACCATGAACAGGGAACTCTGAAATGTGGCTGACTAACAGGACAATGGCATCCCTCCTTTTTATGGAGGCTCCATGGACAAGACACCACCACATTAGAATAGAATCTTTTCTATATCAAGTGTAGTGCTATTGTTGTTTGGAGAATAAATACTTATTTAAACTCAAAATTCGAAACTATTTTAAAGGCGTAAAATTCTTTTTGAAATTAAACAATTTCTACTGCCTTTACTGCAATGGAAAAATTAAAGGGAGGGCCTGGCTCATCAGTGGTGAACCCTCCCAGCGGTTTCGCCAGTTTAATATATCATATTATAAATACTTATTTGTGTAACAATTAAATTTACTGGAAAAATGTGCTTCTTTTTAATAAGTGCATCTCTACAGACCTTACTGCGATGTTAAAAGTTATTGAATTACAGTGTTCGGCTCATCAGTGGTGAACCCTCTCAGCAGTTTCGCCAAATTACTTCACCACTGATGAGCCGAGCCTTGTAATTCAAAAACTTTTATCATTGCAGTAAGGTCTGTAGAGATGATATTATTAAAAAGAAACATATTTCAATAAATTTAATTGTTACAAATTTTAATGATAGAGGGCTTTTAATTTATAATTATAAATGCTTAGTTAAAAGGTGTTTTTTACAATTGCTTTCTTACTAAGGAAGTTTTTAATCTGATCGGATCTGATTCAAATCACATAAATAGGTACCGCTCAGCAAGAGCAACCTAGTTCATGATAATTGAAACAATGACTAATATGTGAAGGTTATTCACATATTAAACAAATTTTAACACGGGATTCAATCCCGGTTCATGACTGTCGGGAATCGAGGGAGTTACCCACTCGTCCACCGACTTATTTTGTTTTGAAGTTTTTAATCATTGTTGCAAACATAACCACATGTTAATTAAATTTATAAAGATGGTGAATTGATAATTTTATTCGTTATCAATTTAAATTTTTGCAATAAACTATACTTTTTGTATTTTTATTGGCTTAGTTACTGCATATTCGGGGTCAAAACTATGATAGAAGCAACTACAACAAAAGCCAACATTAATTTCTATTGAAATTTCATCCAAAAAAAATCAAATATTAAAGATTTCTAGAAGTATAACAGACAAATAAACAAAAAATTAAAAGGTCTATATTTCTATTTTATTTTGGTTTAAATTAAATATGTATATACAAAATATGAACCAATTGACTAATTTACATAGCAATAATTTTCTTAAATAATAAAATATAAAACTTCATAAATAATCCTAAATATTCAAAAAATAGTTTATATATATGTATAGATAAATATATGGCATATACTGGATATAAATTGTTAATCGGCTAGTATTTCTAGGGGCAACACGCCTCTCTTTATCAGGGCTTTTCTTTGATTTGGGCTAAATCACGCGGGCATGTGATCCACTCACGCTATACAAGAACAAAGTGAGAAACCATTTAAATAAAATATATAGAACTGTAAAATTTAAATTATTTAAATTATTGTTCTATTTTTTTTGTGGACTATGGTTATAGGCAGTTTTCTAAACTTGACTTATTTGTATTTAATAAACTGTACAGAATTTGGAGAAGATTTTGGTCAAATCTTGTACTTCTAGGTTCTTCATTTTTGTGTGTCTTCATTCCAGAGTGGACATATCTATTTTTCTAATATCTTTGAGGAACATTTCTGTCTTTTTCTTAAGAATCTGAGTTCCTTCTCTTTCGCCGATTCTGTTCTTCAATCGGGTATTGTTCCTCTTGGCTTGTCGTTTGACTACGTTGAAAGGTGGAACCTTCAAACTAGGACGGAACTCTGGCCGTTGAAAAGCGATATTTGGACGTCCCAGTCTAGGTAATTGTGGCGCTGTCAACCTAGGACGGTTGCTATAGACAGGTGGATACAAGACAAGGAAGGACGAGGCCTTTACCATTTCCAATGTCGCCCTCTGAGATGGTTCAATGTGTAAAAGATGTTTCACTAAGTCAGCCGCAGGAGTTTCCAAACTGACCAGTAGGTTATCAATGTGGTCTTTACTGCCCGGGGCCCACATGTTGTTGATGGACTCCAGAACAGAGGCCGTGCAAAATCCATCTACAACATAGTTTCGGATCCACAGCTCGGCCATGACCAGTCCTAGACTCCACATGTCAATGGGAAAGCTGTAGGGCTGTTCCTTCAGGAGTTCTGGAGCACGGTAACTCAGTGTTCCGATCTCATATTCATCAGCCATGAAACCTTCTTGTTTGAGCAGTTTCTTGGAAAGTCCAAAGTCAGCGATTTTATATCGTCCTTCCTGTGATACTAAGATGTTGCCTGGCTTCAGATCTAGGTGGATTATATGACGTTTAGCAAGATAGTCAAGCCCTTTGACAAGCTGACCTACTATGGCTTTCTTTTCTTCATAGGAGAAAATCTTCCTGGTGTCCCATATCAATTCTTCTAGGGATTTTGGACAGAATTCTAGAATGGCGAACACCTGCAGGGTCTTGTTTAGCTGAGGCTCAGAGTAGTGCCCGAAGAACTGGATGATGTTTTCATGGTTTAGCTGACTCAGGAACTCCACTTCTGTGTTGGACTCGACGGGCCACTCCATGGGCTGGGGAGTGAACTCTTTCACTGCGTACTTCAATCCTCTGAGTTCAGCCTCGTGGACAACGCCACCACCTCCTCGACCCAGGATCCTTGAAAAATCGAGTTTCTTGAAATCTCCGAAATGGAATCTTCTGAGGTTGGTACAACAGTATGTCTTGGGACAAATAGCTTGTTCCATTTTTAAAAAATATTTTTTGATTTTATTAAATAATTAATTCTATAATTTCTGAGTGGAAAAGTTAAAACATAGAGATAAAGGCAAGCATTTTTAATAATGAATTCAAATACATGACAAAAATAATGAATTTATTTTTTTAAATCTGTTTCTTAATAATTAATATTTTGAATCATATTATTTTCAAATATCTCTTTCTCAATATTTTTGATACTATTCACTCAGCCCGCATTATTTTTTGTCAAAAATACGTCTATTGAAATTCGCACTTTATTGGCTCTATATAGAATTATATTTATTTTGAAAATAGAGCAATCCATATTTAATTCATTAGATAATAAAAAGGGATATATTGGATTTAATTATTAAATCTTTTATTAAATCCAACAACATCAACAAAAAGCCTTTATTTAGGGTCACTAACCCTATACAGGAATCACCAGAGGTATGCATAAGAACAAAGCAGTGAGACAAAGAAAACAACGATATAGACAGAAAAAAAAACAAGAAAGAGGGAAGCAAGAAAAACAACACAAAAAGAGTAGCAGTAAGAAAGTGAGTAGTGAGTGTCACTTGGCCTTCTTCTGAGATGTGGACTTGTGGACACCATAAAACGCCCTATCAATATACTTATTCTGGGTCATATTGTCAATTATTGATGGAATTGAAGCACAGAGTTGCCCAGTTTTGAGCATAAGGGTTCTTCTTTCAGAGCAGAGAAATAAAAAATATAGTGAGTGATTTCATTTTTTAGTTTTGAATTACAGAAGGTACAAATCTCTTTTATTGAATCCAATATATACCTTTTTATGATCTAATAGAATGATATAGGGTTTTAAAAACCTTTTAACATTAATATATCTTCTCATTTTATATTCTATGAATTATTTTTCAAAAATTATTTAGAAATTTTATTATAAATTTATTTTTTTAAATTCATATAAAATATTTTAACTCTAAATTAAATATTTTATTTCAATAGAATAAATAACTATAAAGCTGGTGATATGTACCTAGAAAAAATATATTCATTATAATATATTCTATTTTGTCAAAACAAATGAAATACAGTATAACCTCGTTATTCCGACACACCCCAATTCGACACTCGGCGATAATTCGACCATGTTCCGATGTCCCGACCTCCGGCCTATCAAATAACAAACCGTAATTCGACAGTATCGATAATACGACAGTTCCG
Organism: Cordylochernes scorpioides; assembly: GCA_030710605.1. NCBI lineage: Eukaryota > Metazoa > Arthropoda > Arachnida > Pseudoscorpiones > Chernetidae > Cordylochernes > Cordylochernes scorpioides. The sequence continues at coordinate 74,132,966 of CP092876.1, forward strand.
ATAGTTCGACCATTTTAAAATTCGAATTTCGACAGTTGAATGTTATTTTACATGCAACTTTACCGCTAAACGGTATTACGGCGGCGACGATCGGCATCGGCGGGCGCCGATACGATCGCGCCTGCGCACTTTTGGTTTCTGGTTAGTTTAAGTTTCACTTTGCAGTGCCGTTGCGCAATTTCGCGGATGTTATTGTTTTTTTTTTTTTACGCGGGAATTTCGGCATCATGCGCTAACTAATAATAATTTTTATTTTTTTATTTTTAACATTGAAATATTTTAGCTATTTTTAAATTTATAAATAATTTCTTTTTAAATAAATAAATCTTTATAAAATGATCCAACAATGATTATGATAACATTTTATTTCAATATTCCATTTCTGTGTTATTATAAAAGATTTAAACACAAAATCAATAACACCTGCAGCAGCATTGGATGCCTTTAATACATTAAAATTTATTTATTAAAAGACATTTCAGAGGAAGAAAGGCATGCATGTTTTTTCAAAATGCCATCTGGAATACATCCTGAATAGGATTTCAGTGCAAAAACAGATATCTATAAAGGAATTTTTTAAAAGATCTCTTCATGATTATTTTAAAATAATATTTTAAAATTTTCTTTTTATATATTTACCATATTTATTTCCTTTCAACTGCTATATTTTTCAATTAGAATAAAATATTATTTAATATATTGTATTTAATATTTTAATGTCTGTAGAGTTAATATTTGATTATATTACTGAAAAGAAACACATTGCCAATAAATTTATTTGTTACAATTATTTATGTTTCTAAAATATGTATTAATGCCATTTTGTCACTGATACTAAAAGTTAATCATGAAAATAATATAAAAACACACAATGGTTTCAATTAATATCATTAATTTATATTACAAAGCTATTTAAAAAAATATTATTTTAGCGAGTTAGATGATTGCCTAATCATATAACCTTAATTCAACACTTCCTTTAATTCAACCGAAAGCTCTGATCCCTTGGGGTGTTGAATTAAAGAGGTTTGACTGTATTTAGATGCTTTTTTGTGTTTGGAATTCCAAGTTTTTATATTTTTTTATTTTTAAAAAAATTTTCCAGAAATTCCCTACTTTGATGCTAATTCCTAGAAGGGTAGCCATCTCAAAGAGTTAGTATAGAAAGATTTGGCAATTACAATAAATGCTTCACGTTTTTCTCTTATATTTGACAATGGGAATAAATTGGGTCTTCTTTCAATACCTTTGGGAGTTTGCCTCGATGTTGCACAGCCAGGATTGTTGTTAAAGTATTTCTATGTTTGCTAATATGGTGAGCAGGCTATGGAGTGGAAGCAAATCCTAGAGTCAATATCACTTCATAAGCCATATTATTATATGCATACTCAATATATTTATTAGGGCCTTAGTCTCATACAGATTCTTCATACAAGTTCCAAAATAATGAAATAAAATATTTTTTTACATAGCCATAACACGCCATCTATATAATACAAAGTAAAACACCAAAACGTGAATGTTTCTTTTCACAAATAAATCAAACTCTACTGTCCTTACTGTGATTATTGTTTACGGAAGAGGATTACTCGATGCAAATATTTAAATGTTATTCTATTATCCTAAAAGCTTATGTAAACCGCTGGGAAGGGTACACCACTGATGAGCCAAGCCCTCCCAATATTTTTTAATCGCAGTAAGGGCAGTAGAAGTTTGAATTATTTGTGAAAAGAAACATTCGCGTTTTGGTGTTTTCATTTGTAAAATATATTTTAATGATCAATCCAGTATAATACGTTTATGTGTAATACGCTGAAAAACAGCCCTAAAATTCTCTCCAAGATCCTAAACTATCACATGGAAAGTGGCAATATATATAAAACGTATATAAAATATATATTTTTAGAAATATAATCGCTTATTTATTAAGTTTTATTTGATTTTTGGAAATAAAATTAATTCTGAAAGTTATTTAATGAATTTTTAGCATAAAACCATTCCCGGGGTCAACAAGGATTACACGGAAAATATTTAATATTTTATACAGAAGATAATATTTAGGTTTTTATGATAATAGAGAGGTTTTAATAAATATCAATATAGGTTCTCAAGAGAGACTTCCTAAAACCATGTCTCTCCTGGAGGTGGCCTCTCATCAGAGATTCTTTTTATTACTGACATGAATGAATCTTTAATGGAAGACCACTTCTTCGAGAGACTAGTTATATATATATATATAAGCTATGTGTTTAGGCATTCTCTTAAGAGAAGCTACTGTCTAGTTTTCCTCACTTTCCGGCTTATTGCGACACAAACAGACACTATCGTAAATGCTTATTTGTTTGAGACTTTATTAGCAGAATCATTTCATTCGAATGATTTGACACAGTAGATAATATTTTGGTTTTTATGATAATACAAGCCGAATGACCCGGGCAACGCCCGGGTTTTACCCGATTAAGTGTTTTTATTCAAACACTATTCGTTACAATTATGAATTGGCGCCGTGGATGTCACTTGTGAAATGTCCCGCTCCAAACTTTGTGTATGAGAAGCTATTTTTATAGAGAGATGATCTGGCTTTATGTCTTCTGCTCGAATGAATGTTTTTTTCTGTTAAAATTTTGTTCCTGCTTTTCAGATTTTTTCCCGGTATAATTTTATATCTGATAATCAAACATGGTACAGCAATAGTGTCGTCATCATTTTCTGACTGAAAAAAAAAAAAACAAAAAACTATTTTTGCCCAGAACCTGTCAATTTCAAATTTTCTTGGCTAAAAATGCGACAAATATCACTTCCAGATTTTTCTCTATGTCCTGTTAAAACACGTTTTACATGTACATTAGGTCAGCTGATATTGCCTCCCAACTTCACCGCTAGAGGCGCTGCGTGCGAGCGAAAGGGCAAATTTACAACGCAAATTTACAAATAACTCGAAGAATATTCGGGATAGAGACCTGTAATTTTCTCTATAAGTCTTTCCAGACTCTACTCTATATACTGTTAAAATTTCAGTCAGATTAGTTACGTATTGTGGACGTGTATAGCCGACATATGTACCCACATACATACATACACTGACTTATATATATATAGGGATGGAGGTTTTAATATATATCAATAAAGGTTCTCAAGAGAGACCATAGTCTAAAACCATGGCTAAACTGGTCTCTCCCGGAGGTGGCCTCTTATCAGAGATTCTCTTTCTTACTGACATGAATGAGTCTTTAAGGAAAAATCCCCTTTTGGAGAGAATGGTTAAGCCATGTGTTTAGGCATTCTCTTAAGAGAAGCTACTATGTCTAGTTTTATTTACTGTTGGCACTCTTCGGCACAGGTCATTGTGACAGACACCATTGTAAAGGCTTGATACTTTATCGGCAGAGTCATTTCATTCGAATGCTGTGACACAGTAGATAATCATCTGATTTTTATGATAATAGAGAGGTTTTAATATATATCAATAGAGGTTCTCAAGAGAAACTATACCAGGGGTGGCGAACCTTTTTATATTAGAAGGCCAATTTTCATTTTACCATTTTTGAGAAGGCCGCATATTTATATATCTATATTAATAAAATGCAAATTTCATAAGTGTTGTTCGCTAAAAACTTTCGTTACAATGCATCAATTTCGACCAAATTTTCAACATTTATGTAAAAAGAGATGGAGCAGGTTTTGCTTAACATCAAAATATTTTTCCTAACTTTAAAATGCGTAACTTCGGTGTTATCGATTAAATACAAAAAAATCAACAGAGTTAATTTTATTTATATATAAATACAAAAAAAAAATTCAACAGAGTTAATTTTATTTATATACTAGCTAATAATCTCAATCTAAAAAAATATTCAAAACAAGCAATTTTAAGATAACACCATATGTAAAACAGTCGGCCAAGAAAACAACAACGATATTACATCTTTCTCACATATTCACACACAATCTTGATTAATAATTAAAACTAATCTTTAACATTGTTTATTATACTTCATAATATATAATATTCGTTAGGCAAACTTTCACTCGGATAAAACCCGGGCGAAGCCGGGTACACATCCGCTAGTATATATATAAATATTATATAATATATGACATTCGTATTAGATATTTTCAATAAAATAATGAAAGTAATTGAAAACTGCGAAACAAAAATTATAGTTTTGAATTTAAGAAAAGGCCACAACTTGGGCAAGAAAAGGCCACATGCGGCCTTAAGGCCGCATGTTCGTCACCCCTGGACTATACCCTAAAACCATGGCTAAACTGGAGGTGGCCTCTTATCAGAGATTCTCTTTCTTACTGACATGAAATAATCTTTAATGAAGAACTACCTAATGGAGAGACTGGTTAAGCCATGTTTTCAGGCATTCTTTTAAGAGAATCTACTATGTCTAGTTTTATTTACTGTTCGGTTAAATACAGGCTATTGTGACAGACACCATTGTAAATGTTTGATACTTTATTGGAAGAATCATTTCATTCGAATGCTTTGACACAATGGATAATATATCGGCTTTTATGATAATATAAAGGTTTTAATATATATCAGTAGAGGTTCTCAAGAGAGACTATAGCCTTTAAAAATGGCTAAACTGGTCTCTCCTGGAGATGGCCTCTCATCAGAGATTCTCTTTGACTAACATGAGGGAATCTTTAATGAAAGACCATCTCTTGGAGAGACTTGTTAAGCCATGTTTTCAGGAATTCTTTTAAGAGAAACTACTATGTCTAGCTTTCCTTACTGTTAGGCTAAATACAGGTTATTGAATTACAGTGTTCGGCTCATCAGTGGTGAACCCTATCAACGGTTTCGCCAAATTACTTCACCTCTATTGAGCCAAGCCCTGTAATTCAAAAACTTTTATCATTGCAGTAAGGTCTGTAGAGATGATATTATTAAAAAAAAAACACATTACCAATAAATTTAATTGTTAAAAATTTTATTGGAGAGGGCTTCTAATTTATAATTACAAATGCTTAGTTAAAATATGTTTTTAGAATTGTTTTCTTATTTAGGAAGTTTTTAATCATTGTTGCAAACACAACCACATTTATAAAGATGGTGAATTGATGATTGTATCCTTTATTAATTTATTTTTTTGCAATAACCTTTCCTTTTTGTCTTTTTATTGGCTTAGTTACTGCATTTTCTGGGGCAAAACTATGATAGCAACAAAACCCAACATTAATTTCTATTGAAATTTCATCGAAACAAAAATCAAATATTAAAGATTTCTAGAAGTATAAAAGACAAATCAACAAAAAATTAAAGGTCTATATTTCTATTTTATTTTGGTTTAAATAATACATGTATATACAATTTTTTTATATATTTTTTCAAATATCGCTTTCATAATGGTAAAGATGATAAGTAATATATGCAACATATATACATGGACATATTAACAATTTAGAATGTGAAGAAATATAAAACTATCATTGTTTAAATTATTGTTCTATTTTTTTTGGACTATGGTTGTAGGCAGTTTTCTAAACTTGACTTATTTGTATTTAATAAACTGTACAGAATTTGGAGAAGATTTTGGTCAAATCTTGTACTTCTAGGTTCTTCATTTATGTGTGTCTTCATTCCAGAGTGGACATATCTATTTTTCTAATATCCTTGAGGAACATTTCTGTCTTTTTCTTAAGAATCTGAGTTCCTTCTCTTTCGCCGATTCTGTTCTTCAATCGGGTATTGTTCCTCTTGTCTTGTCGTTTGACTACGTTGAAAGGTGGAACCTTCAAACTAGGACGGAACTCTGGCCGTTGAAAAGCGATATTTGGACGTCCCAGTCTAGGTAATTGTGGCGCTGTCAACCTAGGACGGCTGCTATAGACGGGTGGATACAAGGCAAGGAAGGACGAGGACTTCACCATTTCCAATGTCGCCCTCTGCGATGGTTCAATCTGTAAAAGATGTTTCACTAAGTCAGCCGCAGGAGTTTCCAAACTGACCAGTAGGTTATCAATGTGATCTTTACTGCCCGGAGACCACATGTTGTTGATGGACTCCAGAACAGAGGCCGTGCAAAATCCATCTACAACATAGTTTCGGATCCACAGCTCAGCCATGACCAGTCCTAGACTCCACATGTCAATGGGAAAGCTGTAGGGCTGTTCCTTCAGGAGTTCTGGAGCACGGTAACTCAGTGTTCCGATCTCATATTCATCAGCCATGAAACCTTCTTGTTTGAGCAGTTTCTTGGAAAGTCCAAAGTCAGCGATTTTATATCGTCCTTCCTGTGATACCAAGATGTTGCCTGGCTTGAGATCTAGGTGGATTATATGACGTTTAGCTAGATAGTCAAGCCCTTTGACAAGCTGACCTACTATGGATTTCTTTTCTTCATAGGAGAAAATCTTCCTGGTGTCCCATATCAATTCTTCTAGGGATTTTGGACAGAATTCTAGAATGGCGAATACCTGCAGGGTCTTGTTAAGCTGAGGCTCAGAGTAGTGCCCGAAGAACTGGATGATGTTTTCATGGTTTAGCTGACTCAGGAACTCCACTTCTGTGTTGGACTCGACGGGCCACTCCATGGGCTGGGGAGTGAACTCTTTCACTGCGTACTTCAATCCTCTGAGTTCAGCCTCGTGGACAACGCCACCACCTCCTCGACCCAGGATCCTTGAAAAATCGAGTTTCTTGAAATCTCCGAAATGGAATCTTCTGAGGTTGGTACAACAGTATGTCTTGGGACAAATAGCTTGTTCCATTTTTAAAAAATATTTTTTGATTTTATTAAATAATTAATTCTATAATTTCTGAGTGGAAAAGTTAAAACATAGAGATAAAGGCAAGCATTTTTAATAATGAATTCAAATACATGACAAAAATAATGAATTTATTTTTTTAAATCTGTTTCTTAATAATTAATATTTTGAATCATATTATTTTCAAATATCTTTCTCAATATTTTTGATACTATTCACTCAGCCCGCATTATTTTTTGTCTAAAATACTTCTATTGAAATTCGCACTTTATCGTCTCTATATAGAACTAGACGAATGACCCGGGCAACGCCCGTGTTTTACCCGATTGAATGTTTTTATTCCAATACTATTTGTTACAATTATAAATTGGAGCCGTGGATGTCACTCTTGTGAAATGTCCCGCTCCAAACTTTACATGTACATTAGGTCAGCTGGTATTACCCCTCATTTTCACCGCTAGAGGCGCGAGCGAATTGACTTTTTGTAAATATACATAATTATAAAGATAGAAGCTTCTATAGAAGATAATGATCATAATGATGATGCGCGCGCATCCGTGACAGCGATGAGGAAAGACGGTCGTGACTATATTATACGAATGACCCGGGCAACGCCCGTGTTTTACCCGATTGAATGTTTTTATTCCAATACTATTTGTTACAATTATAAATTGGAGCCCTGGATGTCACTCTTGTGAAACGTCCCGCTCCAAACTTTACATGTACATTAGGTCAGCTGGTATTACCCCTCATTTTCACCGCTAGAGGCGCGAGCGAATTGACTTTTTGTAAATATACATAATTATAAAGATAGAAGCTTCTATAGAAGATAATGATCATAATGATGATGCGCGCGCATCCGTGACATGATTGACGGTGGAAAGACGGTCGTGACTATATATGTTGATTATAAGGAAAAGAAGCTCCTTGTGTAATCTTTTATTCGTATAAGTTTAATAATAATAATATAATAATAATTATTATTATTATCATTAGATAATGATAATGATCATAATGATGATGCGCGCGCATCCGTGACATGATTGACGGTGGAAAGACGGTCGTGACTATATATGTTGATTAATTACTACTAATAATAATAATATAATAATAATAATTATTATTATTATCATCAGATAATGATAATGATCATAATGATGATGCGCACGCATCCGTGACACGATTGACGGTGGAAAGACGGTCGTGACTATATATGTTGATAATAATAATAATAATAATAATATAATAATAATAATTATTATTATTATTATCATTAGATAATGATAATGATCATAATGATGATGCGCGCGCATCCGTGACATGATTGACGGTGGAAAGACGGTCGTGACTATATATGTTGATAATAATAATATAATAATAATAATTATTATTATTATCATTAGATAATGATATAATGATGATGCGCGCGCATCCGTGACATGAGGAATTGAGGAAAGACGGTCGTGACTATATATGTTGATAATAATAATAATAATATAATAATAATTATTATTATTATTATCATTAGATAATGATAATGATCATAATGATGATGCGCGCGCATCCGTGACATGATTGACGGTGGAAAGACGGTCGTGACTATATATGTTGATTATATTTATTTTGAAAATAGAGCAATCCATATTTAATTCATTAGATAATAAAAAGGGATATATTGGATTTAATTATTAAATCTTTTATTAAATCCAACAACAACAACAAAAAGCCTTTATTTAGGGTCACTAACCCTATACAGGAATCACCAGAGGTATGCATAAGAACAAAGCAGTGAGACAAAGAAAACAACGATATAGACAGAAAAAAAAAACAAGAAAGAGGGAAGCAAGAAAAACAACACAAAAAGAGTAGCAGTAAGAAAGTGAGTAGTGAGTGTCACTTGGCCTTCTTCTGAGATATGGACTTGTGGACACCATAAAACGCCCTATCAATATACGTATTCTGGGTCATATTGTCAATTATTGATAGAATTGAAGCACAGAGTTGCCCAGTTTTGAGCATAAGGGTTCTTCTTTCAGAGCAGAGAAATCAAAAATATAGTGAGTGATTTCATTTTTTAGTTTTGAATTACAGAAGGTACAAATCTCTTTTATTGAATCCAATATATACCTTTTTATGATCTAATAGAATGATATAGGGTTTTAAAAACCTTTTAACATTAATATATCTTCTCATTTTATATTCTATGAATTATTTTTCAAAAATTATTTTGAAATTTTATTATAAATTTATTTTTTTAAATTCATATAAAAATATCTTTACTCTAAATTAAATATTTTATTTCAATAGAATAAATAACTATAAAGCTGGTGATATGTACCTAGAAAAAATATATTTATTATAATATATTCTATTTTGTCAAAACAAATGAAATATTTAGATGCTTTTTTGTGTTTGGAATTCCAAGTTTTTTTATTTTTTAAAAATTTTCCAGAAATTCCCTACTTTGATGCTAATTCCTAGAAGGGTAGCCATCTCAAAGAGTTAGTATAGAAAGATTTGGCAATTACAATAAATGCTTCACGTTTTTCTCTTATATTTGACAATGGGAATAAATTGGGTCTTCTTTCAATACCTTTGGGAGTTTGCCTCGATGTTGCACAGCCAGAATTGTTGTTGAAGTATTTCTATGTTTGCTAATATGGTGAGCAGGCTATGGAGTGGAAGCAAATCCTAGAGTCAATATCACTTCATATGCCATATTATTATATGCATACTCAAGATTTTTATTAGGGCCTTAGTCTCATACAGATTCTTCATACAAGTTCCAAAATAATGAAATAAAATATTTTTTTTACATAGCCATAACACGCCATCTATATAATACAAATGAAAACACCAAAAGTCGAATATTTCTTTCACAAATAAATCAAACTTTTACTGTCCTTACTGTGATTATTGTTTGCGGAAGAGCATTACTCGATGCACATATTTAAATGTTATTCTATTATCCTAAAAGCTTATGCAAACCGCTAGGAGGGTACACCACTGATGAACCAAACCCTCCCAATATTTTTTAATCGCAGTAAGAGCAGTAGAAGTTTGAATTATTTGTGAAAGGAAACATTCGCGTTTTGGTGTTTTCATTTGTAAAATAGTTTTAATGATCAATCCAGTATAATACGCTTATGTGTTGTTGCAGCTTGGATCCTTACAGCAATAGTTTGGAAATCCGTGCTGCTCTCTAACCTTTTGTTTTAGATGTTGACTATCCTTGGCAGAGCTTAACTTGGACTGTATACTTTCACCTCGACCTGCGGATTGACTACCGAGAGATTGTACCTATCCTAATGCGATGTAACAACAAAAGAATGGCCACACAGCCTCACGGCGTTTTGCTAACACACTCTAACTTTATTCAATCATCCATTCATTTTATATACACACATATTTACATAATAAAAAGAAATAAAGAAAGAATTTGCATGACTATGAATCAATGCAGCCTAGCTAGTGATTTACATAGCTAGGCGCAAACATACTCCCCCCCACCGCTGAACTTCAGTTCAGATCTTGAGGCGCAAATGGAAGAGGAGCTAACTTGGTGATTGGTCTTTTAAAAACTCCTCTGGCTGTCCTGACGAGTGCGACTCGCACTACTTTGTCGCTCCCTGGAAACACTTCAATTATTCTTCCCAGCCGCCATCGCATTGGTGGAGTCCCATCTTCCTTTATTAAGACCAGTTGATGTACCTCTAGATTTAATTTCTTTTGCCTCCATTTTCCCTTTTGTTGTAAAGAGTTAATGTATTCTCCGGACCATCTTTTCCAAAAGGAATTTCTTAGTTTTTGCACTAGATTCCACCTCGATGTTAAATTAAATTGGTCCTTAGAAGTTGGCTCTGGTATATCAATCATGGACGTACCAATCAGGAAATGTCCGGGCGTCAATGCTTGAAGATCATTCGGGTCTGAACTTGACTCTACGAGTGGCCGACTGTTCAAGCATGCCTCGATCTGGCAAAGTAAAGTGGCAAATTCCTCCGGGTTCATCAGCGATGTCCTGCCAGCCTTGATTATATGGCCCTTGACACTCTTTATATTGGCCTCCCATAGGCCTCCAAAGTGTGGCGCGGATGGCGGTATAAAGTGCCACGTAATTAATTCTTCTGAAATAAATTCTCTAGTTTCTATTGCATTAATTATTTCAAACTGCTCTCTTAGAATTCTTTGAGTGCCTTTAAAATTTGTTCCATTATCTGAATAAATGTCGGATGGCCTTCCTCTTCTTGAAATGAATCGTCTTAGGGCTGCTATAAAGGAGTTCGTAGAGAGGCTGGTTACCATCTCAAGATGGACTGCCTTTACAGCAAAACAGACAAACAATACGACATATGCTTTTATCACGCTTTTGGACCTGATCAAGCTGGGTCTCAGTCCGAATGGACCCGCTATGTCTATCCCGGTTTTAAGGAAAGGTCTAGAAGGGTTCACTCTATCAGGCGGCAAGTTTCCCATTATTTGCTCGACTGTTCGAGCTCTGAGTTTAAAACAGATCAGGCAATTTTTGACTACTCGTCTTACTATTTCTCGGCCTCCCAGTATCCAATACTTATTTCGTATTAGCGATAAAACCAAGTGAGGGCCCGCATGGAGATATCTTTGATGATATTCTTGTATGATTAACCTGGTGATATGGTGTTTTTTAGGCAAGATCATCGGATGTTTCTGGTTGGATGACAAGTTAGACCTCTGAAGGCGCCCTCCAACTCTAAGTAGGCCCTCGTCGTCCAAAAATGGCCCTAAATCCAAGATTCGATTCTTATTTGGAAGCTGACAATGATCATTTAACGATTGAATTTCATGAAGAAATTCGGAACATTGTACTAGCTTGACAATCACCATTATAGCACGATTCATCTCAGCTGTTGTCAAGGGACCATATTCTCTTTCCTTACTTGCTCGTTGGCAATTTGCTCCAAATCTTAGACACCAAGCTGTGACTCTTTTTAGTCTCGTGAAGGACGAGTATTTCAGAAAGTATTCCGGAACGTTTGTTGTCTGGAGATGGCAGAATGCCACAATCTCTTCTTGCTCTTGAATTTGAAGATCACTGTTCGAGTTCTCCCAAATTCGCTCAACACAGTCATCTTTCAACCACGAAGGTCCTTGCCACCAAAGTTCATGTTTTATCAGTGCCGCAGGCTTTAGACCTCTCGACGCACAATCGGCCGGATTATCCTTTCCAGACACGTGGCCCCAATACTTTAATTCTGTCAACTGCTGTATTTTCATAACTCGATGACTTATAAATTTCTTCCATCTATTAGGATCCGATTTTATCCAGCAAAGTGCTATCTGAGAATCCGTCCATAGACGAACTTCATCTAGTGGCAATTTAATTGATTCTACAATAGACCTATAAAGCTGTGATAGAAGAAGAGCAGCACATAACTCCAATCTCGGAAGTGTACAAGGTTTGCAGGGGGCGACTCTTGTTTTCGCCGCAATTAGTGATATCCCAATTTGTCCTTCAATAGTTTCCGATTTTAGATAGCAAACCGCTGAATATGCCACGCTTGAAGCATCGCAGAATCCGTGAAGTTGGATATTCCTACTATTTTGATCCATAAAAATATATCTAGGGACCTCCAACTTGGTCAGCACACTCATTTCGTCACGAAAAGAGTTCCACCTTGATCTCCACCTTTCTGACATGGGCTCGTCCCAACTTAACTTTTCCTTCCATAGTTCTTGCATCATAATTTTCAAGGCGACTGTAAGGGGTGAAAGGAAGCCCAATGGATCAAATATCCTAGCAATGTTGGACAAATAATCCCTCTTTGTTATGACTTCACCAGGGTTATTTATATTGATCCTGAAGGCGTCCCGTGAATTATCCCAAAGAATTCCTAAAACCCTTGACGAAGCGTTAACACCCAATTCAGTCTCAGTTTCATCCATTTGGGACACAAGTTCATGGCAATTGGATTTCCATTTTCTAATCTCGAAACCTCCCTTTGACATCAGACCTATCATTTGTTTTATCAACTCCTCGCCTTCCTGTTTTGAAGATACTCCCGTTAAGAGATCGTCCACATAGAAATCACTCATTACGACCTTTGAAGCCGTTGGAAACTCTTTGCATTCATCCCTGGCCAGCTGATGTATTGTCCTAATAGCCAAAAAGGGGGCAGATGTAGTCCCGTATGTTACTGTCAACAACCTATAATCTTCCACCGGTTGTTCAGGTGTTTGTCTCCATAATATCCTTTGGTAATCTGCATCCTCTGGGTGAATTCTCACTTGTCTGAACATCTTTTCTATATCAGCAATAATCGCAATTGGATGTGCTCTGAATCCCGTCAGGATGACAAATATATCCCTTTGGATCTTTGGTCCGGTATTCAATATTTGGTTCAATGAGGTACCAGAATCAGTTTTCGCCGATGCATCAAAGACCACTCTTAATTTTGTAGTTGTAGATTGTTCTCTTTCAACTCCATGATGCGGCATGTAATAACATGTTGATGGGTCTCTGATTATCTCCTTAAATGGCACTAGCTCCATGTGACCCAATGCCTCGTATTCCCTCATGAACTCTTTGTACTGTTTATAGACTCTTGGGGTTTTCAACAGTCTTCGTTCCAATGCCAGAAACCGAGCCAAGGCCTTCTCTCTTGATTGTCCGAGCAGAGAGGGTTTTTCTTTAAATAGTAATTTCACAATATATCTTCCCTGGCAGTCTCTGGAATAGGTTTTCATGTAATGAGTCTCGTAACTTTCTTCCCTTGGATTCTGGTCTTGCAATGACGGTACTGACTCCAATTCCCAGAAATCTCTTACCAGACCATCTAATTCTGATGTTGTTTGTACCGCATAGCTACAAGGTCCATTTTTATAGTTCGACGAGAGAGAGCTTTCTACCTTGCCCATTAGAATCCAACCGAGCCTTGAATTCATTGCTATAGGTTGGTTCATTCCCAGCATTTTTTTCTCTCCATGCATCAGATATGCATACATTTCTGCACCTAGAATGATGTCGATTGGTGCTGAAATATGAAACAGAGGGTCTGCCAACTCAAAGTCTTTCTGCATAATCCAGGTCGGTTCTGCCATTTCGAAGTTTGGAATTTCCGCTGTCAAGACCTCCATTACTAGAGCTCTCGTTTCATATTTTTCCGATCTATAAATCGATTTAAATTTTAAGCCAACAGATGTAGATGACCCTTGGACTGGATTATTTCCAATACCCCTCAGTGAGCGTCCTGATGTTTCTCCCTTGAGTCCAAGTTTCTCACAAATTTCCCTTGTGATCAAACAAACCTGTGATCCACTGTCCAAAAGTGCTCGGCAGATCAGCTGTGTCCCGTTTTCACCTTCCACAATTATTTGAGCTGTCGCAAGGAGCACTTGATTGATGGTCTCACCTCCTTGTTCAATACTCGTGTTGTTGACCTGACCCACAGGTTCAGAGATCTGAGGCTTTGCACCCTTCTGACTATCAGTCACCTTAGTGTCGAGCCTATGGAGCAAAGTATGGTGGTTTTTGTTGCATTTCTTACAAGGTCCTTGGTAACAAGTTGTTCTTGTATGACCCTTTTTTAGACAATTGTAGCACAACTTGTTTTGCTTGACAAATTCCCATTTTTGTTCGATGGGCATTGTACTAAATGTAGTACAGTTGTAGATTCTGTGGCCTGCCTTGCATGCTATGCATATTTGAGCATTGGCATTAACCGCAGTGTGTACACTTGCATATTCCCTTTGCATCTCATTTTCCTTTCTTTGGTATTCCCTTGCTCCCTGTGGCAGACTTCTGGCTTGTCTTTCAAGAAATTGAATGAAGTTCTCATAGGAAGGAAACGATCTCTCATCCTGTGTCAACTCCCACTGTCGCTTCACATCCTCATCGAGTCTGTTCCTCAAGAACTGTACCAGTATCACGTCTACCAACTCATTTCTTTGCAATCCGAGGGATTCCAGATTGCGCACAGACTCATTGCATGTGTCCAGGAGTTCCCTTATGGCCTTTGCCGATGTATTCTTGACTTGCTTAATCTTGAAGATTTTGTTCAGTTGTGCATAAGCCAACTCTCTTTGATTGTCGTATCTGGACACCAGAGTATCCCATGCCTGCTTGTAGCTCTCTGATACCACTGGGAACCCACGTATCAGTCTGGCCGCTTCTCCCTTTACCGCGGAGCCCAAGTATTGCAGCTTTTGTAGATCGTTTAAGCCTGGATTTTGATCTATGACCATTCCGAATACCTCTTTGAAGTTAAACCAAGAGTTTGCATCTCCATAGAAGTGAGGCAACTCGAAGATGGGCAATTTCACTGTTTCGATGGCTTTTGCTTGTTTTGTATCAGCTGTACTTTGGTTTCCTTCTAATGCACGCCTGAGCTTTAATTCCAGTTTTTCGATTTTATCTTGAATCGCTTCATAACCTTCGAGTTCTTTTTCTTCATCTACCTCCTCCTGTACAAATAACTCATCGAATAGGAATTTTGTCTCAGTTTTTATTTCTGTAATACCTTCTTGTATCATTTTCAATTTATGGAGATCGCCTCCCGATATGTGTTCATCTATGGATGCTAGGTATCTTTCGATTCGTCTTGTCTGTGAACGGATCTTGATTTTTAGGCCTTTCGTTGCCTTAGACATGGTTCCAGATTTGAAGGTTTGTTTCTCGGCAGAATCACGCTCTGTTCCTTAAGATCCGGGTCGATATGGACCATATGTTGCAGCTTGGATCCTTACAGCAATAGTTTGGAAATCCGTGCTGCTCTCTAACCTTTTGTTTTAGATGTTGACTATCCTTGGCAGAGCTTAACTTGGACTGTATACTTTCACCTCGACCTGCGGATTGACTACCGAGAGATTGTACCTATCCTAATGCGATGTAACAACAAAAGAATGGCCACACAGCCTCACGGCGTTTTGCTAACACACTCTAACTTTATTCAATCATCCATTCATTTTATATACACACATATTTACATAATAAAAAGAAATAAAGAAAGAATTTGCATGACTATGAATCAATGCAGCCTAGCTAGTGATTTACATAGCTAGGCGCAAACATGTGTAATACGCTAAAACAGCGCTTAAATTCTCTCCAAGGTTCTAAACTATCATATGGAAAGTGGCAATATATATTTATAACGTATCAACATATATAGTCACGACCGTCTTTCCTCATCGCTGTCACGGATGCGCGCGCATCATCATTATGATCATTATCTAATGATAATAATAATAATAATTATTATTATTACTATATATAGTCACGACCGTCTTTCCTCATTCCTCATCGGCCTCTTTCACGGATGGCCATTGGACGGCTACGATCACGTGTCATCGTTGGCGCGCCGGTGACCTTGAGTGACGTAATGCCCCCCCCCCCCCCCCCCCCCCCCCCCTGCCGGCGGCACGCGCCCGTTGGCTGCCGGCGAGCACGTACATAGGCAGATAAAGCACATAGGCTATAGTTATTAACTAATATATGCATTTATTTAAGGCGCCAATTTATAATTGTAACAAATAGTATTTTAATAAAAACATTCAATCGGGTAAAACACGGGCGTTGCCCGGGTCATTCGGCTAGTATAAAATATAAATTTTAGAAATATGATTGCTTAGTTATTAACATTTTAGTTCATTTTTGGAAATAAAATTGAATTTGAAAGTTATTTAATGAATTTTTAGCATAAAACCATTCCCGGGGTCAACAAGGATTACACGGAAAATATTGAATATTTTATACAGAAGATAATATTTAGGTTTTTATGATAATAGATATATTTTAATTAATATCAATAGAGGTTCTCAAGAGAGACCATAGTCTAAAAACATGGCTAAGCATCTTTCCTGGAGGTGGCCTCTCATCAGAGATTCTCTTTATTACTAACATGAAAGAATCTTTAATGGAAGACTACCTCTTCGAGAGACTAGTTATATATATATTAGCTATGTGTTCAGGCATTCTCTTAAGAGAAGCTAATGTCTAGCTTTCCTCACTGTTCAGCAAAATACAGGTCATTGTAACAGATACCATTGTAAATGTTTATTTGTTTGAGACTTTATTAGCAGAATCATTTCATTCGAATGCTGTGACAGTAGATAATTATCTGATTTTTATGATAATATAAAGGTTTTAATATATATCAGTAGAGGTTCTCAAGAGAGACTATAGCCTTTAAAAATGGCTAAACTGGCCTCTCCTGGAGGTGGCCTCTCATCAGAGATTCTCTTTGAATAACATGAGGGAATATTTAATGAAAGACCATCTCTTGGAGAGACTTGTTAAGCCATGTTTTCAGGAATTCTTTCAAGAGAAACTACTATGTCTAGCTTTCCTTACTGTTAGGCTAAATACAGGTTATTGAATTACAGTGTTCGGCTCATCAGTGGTGAACCCTCTCAGCGGTTTCGCCAAATTACTTCACCTCTATTGAGCCAAGCCATGTAATTCAAAAACTTTTATCATTGCAGTAAGGTCTGTAGAGATGATATTATTAAAAAGAAACACATTACCAATAAATTTAATTGTTAAAAATTTATTGATAGAGGGCTTCTAATTTATAATTACAAATGCTTAGTTAAAAATATGTTTTTAAAATTGTTTTCTTGTTTAGGAAGTTTTTAATCATTGTTGCAAACACAACCACGTTTATAAAGATGGTGAATTGATGATTGTATCCTTTATTAATTTATTTTTTTGCAATAACCTTTCCTTTTTGTCTTTTTATTGGCTTAGTTACTGCATTTTCTGGGGCAAAACTATGATAGCAACACTGCAACAAAACCCAACATTAATTTCTATTGAAATTTCATCGAAACAAAAATCAAATATTAAAGATTTCTAGAAGTATAACAGACAAATCAACAAAAAATTAAAGGTCCATATTTCTATTTTATTTTGGTTTAAATAATACATGTATATACAATTTTTTTATATATTTTTTCAAATATCGCTTTCATAATGGTAAAGATGATAAGTAACATATGCAACATATATACATGGACATATTAACAATTTAGAATGTGAAGAAATATAAAACTATCTGTGATGTAATTATACATATTCAGATGTAAATATGTAAATATGGTTTTGCATATAGACGCTCGAGTTAGGATATAAATAGAGACAATTGGATGTTGTCAGTTAGTGAGTTAGGAAAGTTCCGTTCTTAAATAAAGAAGTGTTCACCATCGTAGCCCGATCCCCTTGAAGAAACAAAACATGGTGGCAGCGTAAAAGCGGTATAAGCGTAAAAGCGGTAAAAGCGTAAAAACAATTTTCAAAATTATAAAGTTGAAATATAAGAATTTTTTTTAAGGAAAAAAAATGGCTGATTATAGGCAAGTTGCTGCGGCAAGCAAAGAGAAAGCTGTACCTGTTGAAATTGTGGATCCATCAACAAAGGATTATCTACAGAGCGGTGAAAAGGCTAAATTATCCCGTTGGAAGCCCATCGATTCTCTGTGCTTAGAAGACTTCAAGGAATCCGAAGGCGACGATGGAAAGTACAGTTCATCGGCATATATGGAATGGCCAGAAATCTTGAAGAAAGAAGTCTTAAGAACCGAAGCTTTAGAAAAGGCAGTCAATCTGGAAGATTCTGAGAAGGCGGCAGAAAGTCAACAATTCTCCAAAAGACATTTAGAGGAATCGTACAAACAAGGCTCGTGCATAAAAGCTGATTTAAAAACTTGGGAAGATCCTATTGAATCCAACTTAGTAGCTGCAGAGTCTGATAATCCAGCAAGTTTCGAAAAAGAGTTGGCCGAAGGATCTGATGGAAATACTCAAGTTAACAAGCAGTACGTGTATACACCAGACTATTCTAATATTATACTAAGGCCTTGTACAGACCAGGAAACTATCGAAGAAATGCCTGAAATTATTGAAATGGAAAACCAAGTGGAGCTCGATCTAACTTATTTAGAAAGCCGTTTAGAATTAAGCACGGTTAAAATTCTATTTACTTTTCGATCTATTTTGGAAGATAAGTATGATAAAATTGAATTAAAAGGACGTGGCCGTTTAAGTAATTGTTACAAAATCTCTGATACGGAGGTATGCAAATTTGTAATGGTGGCTAAAAATGATGCAAATAAGTATGCATCCTATTTGTATGCAACATATAGCTCAGAAGGATTTAATTTTGATGACGTTTCAAATGGAATTCTTGAATTACTCAATATTGAAGTAGGAAAGGTGAAATACAAGGATACGAAATATTGTAGAAAATGCAGGTTAAACAAGGAAGAAATTGGTTTGCCATGTCACAGGCTATGTAAGACCTGCTGGATCGGTCATGTGAGTGAACATCTTTCTTCTGAGAAACTTGAAGATCCTATAACGTGTCCAAATGAAGAATGCAAAGAAACTTTGAATTCCGAACAAACAAAATGTATAAGTGATCTCTGCAAAGGAACCAGTTTGATTTTGGAATATTACATTTACAGAAATCCAAGAATTTCCAAATGTTTTGGATGTGGAAGAAAATATAATGCAAGTATTCAAAGTCTTCAACCAATTCAATGCGAATGTAAAACAACGATATGTTCAAAATGTCGCACTAAAATCTCGCACATATACTGGAAATTGTACAAAAGTGAAAATTGTACAAAAGTAAAATTGTACAAAAGTAAAATTGTACAAAAGTGAAAATTGTACAAAAGTGAAAATTGTACAAAAGTGAAATAGTACAAAAGTAAAATTGTACAAAAGTGTAATTGTACAAAAGTGTAATTGTACAAAAGTAAAATTGTACAAAAGTAAAATTGTACAAAAGTGAACATTGTACAAAAGTAAAATTGTACAAAAGTGAAAATTGTACAAAAGTGAACATTGTACAAAAGTAAAATTGTACAAAAGTTAAAATTGTACAAAAGTAAAATTGTACAAAAGTGAACATTGTACAAAAGTAAAATTGTACAAAAGTGAAAATTGTACAAAAGTGAACATTGTACAAAAGTAAAATTGTACAAAAGTGAAAATTGTACAAAAGTGAAAATTGTACAAAAGTGGAAATTGTACAAAAGTAAAATTGTACAAAAGGAAAATTGTACAAAAGGAAAATTGTACAAAAGTTAAAATTGTACAAAAGTAAAATTGTACAAAAGTGAACATTGTACAAAAGTAAAAATGTACAAAAGTGAACATTGTACAAAAGTAAAATTGTACAAAAGTGAAAATTGTACAAAAGTAAAATTGTGGTTCCTGTGGGATTCCTTTGAAGGTGCGGAGTGACAATTCGGATCACTATGGCAAATCAAGGGAAGCTTGTTCTGCTCCCTCTATAATAGGTGTTGTGAATGCTATTGAAGAAAAGGAGTAAAGGATTCTGAAGCGAAGCCTAAGGGCGCAGGAGTACGAGGACTGCCTCCATTGGAAAGGCCAACCCACACACTTCGGATGCTACTACGGATGTGGCCGGATCATCAACATCTCCTGGAAGAACAGTTCGTCCGCCCAGACGTTTTGGAGAGGACTGGAGCTAATCTCTAAGAGGGGAGATGTGATGTAATTATACATATTCAGATGTAAATATGTAAATATGGTTTTGCATATAGACGCTCGAGTTAGGATATAAATAGAGACAATTGGATGTTGTCAGTTAGTGAGTTAGGAAAGTTCCGTTCTTAAATAAAGAAGTGTTCACCATCGTAGCCCGATCCCCTTGAAGAAACAAAACACTATCATTGTTTAAATTATTGTTCTATTTTTTTGGACTATGGTTGTAGGCAGTTTTCTAAACTTGACTTATTTGTATTTAATAAACTGTACAGAATTTGGAGAAGATTTTGGTCAAATCTTGTACTTCTAGGTTCTTCATTTATGTGTGTCTTCATTCCAGAGTGGACATATCTATTTTTCTAATATCCTTGAGGAACATTTCTGTCTTTTTCTTAAGAATCTGAGTTCCTTCTCTTTCGCCGATTCTGTTCTTCATTCTGGTATTGTTCTTCTTGGCTTGTCGTTTGACTACGTTGAAAGGTGGAACCTTCAAACTAGGACGGAACTCTGGCCGTTTAATTGCGATATTTGGACGTCCCAGTCTAGGTAATTGTGGCGCTGTCAACCTAGGACGGTTGCTATAGACGGGTGGATACAAGGCAAGGAAGGACGAGGCCTTTACCATTTCCAATGTCGCCCTCTGCGATGGTTCAATCTGTAAAAGATGTTTCACTAAGTCCGCCGCAGGAGTTTCCAAACTGACCAGTAGGTTATCAATGTGATCTTTACTACCCGGGGACCACATGTTGTTGATGAACTCCAGAACAGAGGCCGTGCAAAATCCATCTACAACATAGTTTCGGATCCACAGCTCAGCCATGACCAGTCCTAGACTCCACATGTCAATGGGAAAACTGTAGGGCTGTTCCTTCAGGAGTTCTGGAGCACGGTAACTCAGTGTTCCGATCTCATATTCATCAGCCATGAAACCTTCTTGTTTGAGCAGTTTCTTGGAAAGTCCAAAGTCAGCGATTTTATATCGTCCTTCCTGTGATACCAAGATGTTGCCTGGCTTGAGATCTAGGTGGATTATATGACGTTTAGCAAGATAGTCAAGCCCTTTGACAAGCTGGCCTACTATGGCTTTCTTTTCTTCATAGGAGAAAATCTTCCTGGTGTCCCATATCAATTCTTCTAGGGATTTTGGACAGAATTCTAGAATGGCGAATACCTGCAGGGTCTTGTTAAGCTGAGGCTCAGAGTAGTGCCCGAAGAACTGGATGATGTTTTCATGGTTTAGCTGACTCAGGAACTCCACTTCTGTGTTGGACTCGACGGGCCACTCCATGGGCTGGGGAGTGAACTCCTTCACTGCGTACTTCAATCCTCTGAGTTCAGCCTCGTGGACAACGCCACCACCTCCTCGACCCAGGATCCTTGAAAAATCGAGTTTCTTGAAATCTCCGAAATGGAATCTTCTGAGGTTGGTACAACAGTATGTCTTGGGACAAATAGCTTGTTCCATTTTTAAAAAAATATTTTTTGATTTTATTAAATAATTAATTCTATAATTTCTGAGTGGAAAAGTTAAAACATAGAGATAAAGGCAAGCATTTTTAATAATGAATTCAAATACATGACAAAAATAATGAATTTATTTTTTTCAAAATCTGTTTCTTAATAATTAATATTTTGAATCATATTATTTTCAAATATCTTTCTCAATATTTTTGATACTATTCACTAGCCCGCATTATTTTTTGTCTAAAATACGTCTATTGAAATTCGCACTTTATCGTCTCTATATAGAATTATATTTATTTTGAAAATAGAGCAATCCATATTTAATTCATTAGATAATAAAAAGGGATATATTGGATTTAATTATTAAATCTTTTATTAAATCCAACAACAACAAAAAGCCTTTATTTAGGGTCACTGACCCTATACAGGATTCACCAGACGTATGCATAAGAACAAAGCAGTGAGACAAAGGAAACAATGATATAGACAGAAGAAAAAGAAAACAAGAAAGAGAAAGAGGGAAGCAAGAAAAACAACGCAAAAAGAGTAGCAGTAAGAAAGTGAGGAGTGAGTGTCACTTGGCCTTCTCAGATATGGACTTGTGGAAACCATAAAACGCCGTAGCAATATACTTATTCTGGGTCATATTGTCAATTATTGATGGAAGTGAAGCACAGAGTTGCCCAGTTTTGAGCATAAGGGTTCTTCTTTCTTCTTTCAGAGCAGAGCAATCAAAAATATAGTGAGTGATTTCATTTTTTAGTTTTGAATTACAGAAAGTACAAATCTCTTTTATTGAATCCAATATATACCTTTTTATGATCTAATAGAATGATATAGGGTTTTAAAAACTTTTTAACATTAATATATCTTCTCATTTTATATTCTATGAATTATTTTTCAAAAATTATTTGGAAATTTTATTATAAATTTATTTTTTAAAATTCATATAAAAATATCTTAACTCTAAATTAAATATTTTATTTCAATAGAATAAATAACTATAAAGCTGGTGAGATGTACCTATAAAAAAATATATTTATTATAATATATTCTATTTTGTCAAAACAAATGAAATCTTTAGATGATTTTTCGTGTTTAGAATTCCAAGTTTTTTTATTTTATTTTTTTGGTATATTTTCCAGAAATTTCATACTTTGATGCTAATTCCTTGAAGGGTGACCATCTCGAATAGTCAGTATAGAAAGATATGGCAAAATTACAATAAATGCTTCACGTTTTTCTCTTATCTTTGACAATGGGAATAAATTGGGGTGTCTTCTTTCAATACCTTTGGTGCTTGCTCAATGTAACCATGCACAGCCAGGATTGTTGTTGAAGTATTTCTATGTTTGCTAATATGGTGAGTAGGCTATGGAGTGGAAGCAAATCCTAGAGTCAATATCACTTCATATGCCATATTATTATATGCATACTCAAGATTTTATTAGGACCTTAGTCTCATACAGATTTTCATACAAGTTCCAAAATAATGAAATAAAATATTTTTTACAGAGCAATAACGCGTCATCTATATAATACAAATGAAAACACCAAAAGTCGAATGTTTCTTTTCACAAATAATTCAAACTTCTACTGTCCTTACTGTGATTATTGTTTACAGAAGAACATTACTCGATGCACATATTTAAATGTTATTCTATTATCCTAAAAGCTTATGCAAACCACTGGGAGGGTACACCACTGATGAGCCAAGCCCTCCCAATATTTTTTAAACGCAGTAAGGGCAGTAGAAGTTTGAATTATTTGTGAAAAGAAACATTCGCGTTTTGGTGTTTTCATTTGTAAAATATTTTTTAATGATCAATCCCGTATGATACGTTTATGTGTAATAAGCTGAAAAACAGCCCTAAAACTCTCTCCAAGATCCTAAACTATCACATGGAAAGTGGCAATATATATAAAACGTATATAAAATATAAATTTTAAAAATATAATTGCTTAGTTATTAAGTTTTATTTGATTTTTGGAAATAAAATTAATTCTGAAAGTTATTTAATGAATTTTTAGCATAAAACCATTCCCGGGGTCAACAAGGATTACACGGATAATAATTAATATTTTATACAGAAGATAATATATTTGGTTTTTATGATAATAGATATATTTTAATTAATATCACTAGAGGTTCTCAAGAGAGACCATAGTCTTAAAACATGGCTAAATATGTCTCTTCTGGAGGTGGCCTCTTATTAGAGATTATAGTTGACTAACATGAAAGAATCTTTAATGGAAGACCATCTCTTGGAGGGACTAGTTATATATATAAGCTACGTGTTTAGGCATTCTCTTAAGAGAAGCTACTGTCTAACTTTCCTCACTGTTCAGCTAAATACAGGTCATTGTGACAGACACCATTGTAAATGTTTATTTGTTTGAGACTCTATTAGCAGAATTATTTCATTCGAATGCTTTGACACAGTAGATAATATATTGGTTTTTATGATAATATAGAGGTTTTGATAAATATCAATAGAGGTTCTCAAGAGAGACTTCCTAAAACCATGGCTAAGCTGGTCTCTCCTGGAGATGGCCTCTCATCAGAGATTCTCTTTCTTACTGAAATGAATGAGTCTTTAAGGAAAAATCCCCTTTTGGAGATACTGGTTAAGCCATGTGTTTAGGCATTCTCTTAAGAGAAGCTACTATGTCTAGTTTTATTTACTGTTGGTACTTTTCGGCACAGGTCATTGTGACAGACACCATTGTAAAGGCTTGATATTTTATCGGCAGAGTCATTTCATTCGAATGCTGTGACACAGAAGATAATTATCTGATTTTTATGATAATAGAAAGGTTTTAATATATATCAATAGAGGTTCTCAAGAGAGACTATACCAGGGGTGGCGAACTTTTTTATATTAGAAGGCCAATTTTCATTTTACCATTTTTGAGAAGGCCGCATATTTATATATCTATATTAATAAAATGCAAATTTCATAAGTGTTGTTCGCTAAAAACTTTCGTTACAATGCATCAATTTCGACCAAATTTTCAACATTTATGTAAAACGAGATGGAGCAGGTTTTGCTTAACATCAAAATATTTTTCCTAACTTTAACATGCGTAACTTCGGTGTTATCGATTAAATACAAAAAAAATCAACAGAGTTATTTTTATTTATATATAAATACAAAAAAAAAATTCAACAGAGTTAATTTTTTTACATACTAGCTAATAATCTCAATCTAAAAAAATATTCAAAACAAGCAATTTTAAGATAACACCATATGTAAAACAGTCGGCCAAGAAAACAACAACGATATTACATCTTTCTCACATATTCACACACAATCTTGATTAATAATTAAAACTAATCTTTAACATTGTTTATTATACTTCATAATATATAATATTCGTTAGGCAAACTTTCACTCGGATAAAACCCGGGCGAAGCCGGGTACACATCCGCTAGTATATATATAAATATTATATAATATATGACATTCGTATTAGATATTTTCAATAAAATAATGAAAGTAATTGAAAACTGCGAAACAAAAATTATAGTTTTGAATTTAAGAAAAGGCCACAACTTGGGCAAGAAAAGGCCACATGCGGCCTTAAGGCCACACGTTCGCCACCCCTGGACTATACCCTAAAACCATGGCTAAACTGGTCTCTCCTGGAAGTGGCCTCTTATCAGAGATTCTCTTTCTTACTGACATGAAATAATCTTTAATGAACAACCATCTCATGGAGAGACTGGTTAAGCCATGTTTTCAGGCATTCTTTTAAGAGAATCTACTATGTCTAGTTTTATATACTGTTCAGTTAAATACAGGCTATTGTGACAGACACCATTGTAAATGTTTATTTGTTTGAGACTTTATTAGAAGAATTATTTCATTCGAATGCTTTGACACAATGCATAATATATCGGCTTTATGATAATATAAAGGTTTTAATATATATCAGTAGAGGTTCTCAAGAGAAACTATAGCCTTTAAAAATGGCTAAACTGGCCTCTCCTGCAGGTGGCCTCTCATCAGAGATTCTCTTTGACTAACATGAGGGAATATTTAATGAAAGACCATCTCTTGGAGAGACTTGTTAAGCCATGTTTTCAGGAATTCTTTTAAGAGAAACTACTATGTCTAGCTTTCCTTACTGTTAGGCTAAATACAGGTTATTGAATTACAGTGTTCGCCTCATCAGTGGTGAACCCTCTCAGCGGTTTCGCCAAATTACTTCACCTCTATTGAGCCAAGCCATGTAATTCAAAAAATTTTATCATTAATGTAAGGTCTGTAGAGATGATATTATTAAAAGGAAACACATTACCAATAAATTTAATTGTTAAAAATTTTATTGATAGAGGGCTTCTAATTTATAATTACAAATGCTTAGTTAAAATATGTTTTTAAAATTGTTTTCTTGTTTAGAAAGTTTTTAATCATTGTTGCAAACACAACCACATTTATAAAGATGGTGAATTGATGATTGTATCCTTTATTAATTTATTTTTTTGCAATAACCTTTCCTTTTTGTCTTTTTATTGGCTTAGTTACTGCATTTTCTGGGGCAAAACTATGATAGCAACAAAACCCAACATTAATTTCTATTGAAATTTCATCAAAACAAAAATCAAATATTAAAGATTTCTAGAAGTATAACAGACAAATCAACAAAAAATTAAAGGTCTATATTTCTATTTTATTTTGGTTTAAATAATACATGTATATACAAATTTTTAATATATTTTTTCAAATATCGCTTTCATAATAGTAAAGATGATAAGTAATATATGCAACATATATACATGGACATATTAACAATTTAGAATGTGAATAAATATAAAACTATCATTGTTTAAATTATTGTTCTATTTTTTTTGGACTATGGTTATAGGCGGTTTTCTAAACTTGACTTATTTGTATTTAATAAACTGTACAGAATTTGGAGAAGATTTTGGTCAAATTTTGTACTTCTAGGTTTTTCATTTATGTGTGTCTTCATTCCAGAGTGGACATATCTATTTTTCTAATATCCTTGAGGAACATTTCTGTCTTTTTCTTAGGAATCTGAGTTCCTTTTCTTTCGCCGATTCTGTTCTTTAATCTGGTATTGTTCCTCTTGGCTTGTCGTTTGACTACGTTGAAAGGTGGAACCTTCAAACTAGGACGGAACTCTGGCCGTTGAAAAGCGATATTTGGACGTCCCAGTCTAGGTAATTGTGGCGCTGTCAACCTAGGACGGTTGCTATAGACGGGTGGATACAAGGCAAGGAAGGACGAGGCCTTTACCATTTCCAAAGTCGCCCTCTGCGATGGTTCAATCTGTAAAAGATGTTTCACTAAGTCAGCCGCAGGAGTTTCCAAACTGACCAGTAGGTTATCAATGTGATCTTTACTGCCCGGAGACCACATGTTGTTGATGGACTCCAGAACAGAGGCCGTGCAAAATCCATCTACAACATAGTTTCGGATCCACAGCTCAGCCATGACCAGTCCTAGACTCCACATGTCAATGGGAAAACTGTAGGGCTGTTCCTTCAGGAGTTCTGGAGCACGGTAACTCAGTGTTCCGATCTCATATTCATCAGCCATGAAACCTTCTTGTTTGAGCAGTTTCTTGGAAAGTCCAAAGTCAGCGATTTTATATCGTCCTTCCTGTGATACCAAGATGTTGCCTGGCTTCAGATCTAGGTGGATTATATGACGTTTAGCAAGATAGTCAAGCCCTTTGACAAGCTGGCCTACTATGGCTTTCTTTTCTTCATAGGAGAAAATCTTCCTGGTGTCCCATATCAATTCTTCTAGGGATTTTGGACAGAATTCTAGAATGGCGAATACCTGCAGGGTCTTGTTAAGCTGAGGCTCAGAGTAGTGCCCGAAGAACTGGATGATGTTTTCATGGTTTAGCTGACTCAGGAACTCCACTTCTGTGTTGGACTCGACGGGCCACTCCATGGGCTGGGGAGTGAACTCCTTCACTGCGTACTTCAATCCTCTGAGTTCAGCCTCGTGGACAACGCCACCACCTCCTCGACCCAGGATCCTTGAAAAATCGAGTTTCTTGAAATCTCCGAAATGGAATCTTCTGAGGTTGGTACAACAGTATGTCTTGGGACAAATAGCTTGTTCCATTTTTAAAAAAATATTTTTTGATTTTATTAAATAATTAATTCTATAATTTCTGAGTGGAAAAGCTAAAACATAGAGATAAAGGCAAGCATTTTTAATAATGAATTCAAATACATGACAAAAATAATGAATTTATTTTTTTAAATCTGTTTCTTAATAATTAATATTTTGAATCATATTATTTTCAAATATCTTTCTCAATATTTTTGATACTATTTACTCAGCCAGCATTATATTTTGTCAAAAATATGTCTATTGAAATTCGCACTTTATAGTCTCTATATAGAATTATATTTATTTTGAAAATAGAGCAATCCATATTTAATTCATTAGATAATAAAAAGGGATATATTGGATTTAATTATTAAATCTTTTATTAAATCCAACAACAACAACAAAAAGCCTTTATTTAGGGTCACTAACCCTATACAGGAATCACCAGAGGTATGCATAAGAACAAAGCAGTGAGACAAAGAAAACAACGATATAGACAGAAAAAAAAAAACAAGAAAGAGGGAAGCAAGAAAAACAACACAAAAAGAGTAGCAGTAAGAAAGTGAGTAGTGAGTGTCACTTGGCCTTCTTCTGAGATATGGACTTGTGGACACCATAAAACGGCCTATCAATATACTTATTCTGAATCATATTGTCAATTATTGATGGAATTGAAGCACAGAGTTGCCCAGTTTTGAGCATAAGGGTTCTTCTTTCAGAGCAGAGAAATCAAAAATATAGTGAGTGATTTCATTTTTTAGTTTTGAATTACAGAAGGTACAAATCTCTTTTATTGAATCCAATATATACCTTTTATGATCTAATAGAATGATATAGGGTTTTAAAAACCTTTTAACATTAATATATCTTCTCATTTTATATTCTATGAATTATTTTTCAAAAATTATTTTGAAATTTTATTATATATATATTTTTTTAAATTCATATAAACATATCTTAACTCTAAATTAAATATTTTATTTCAATAGAATAAATAACTATAAAGCTGGTGATATGTACCTAGAAAAAATATATTTATTATAATATATTCTATTCTGTCAAAACAAATGAAATATTTAGATGCTTTTTTGTGTTTGGAATTCCAAGTTTTTTATTATTATTATTATTATTTTAATTTTACAGAAATTCCCTACTTTGATGCTAATTCCTAAAAGAATAACCATCTCAAAGAGTTAGTATAGAAAGATTTGGCAATTACAATAAATGCTTCACGTTTTTCTCTTATATTTGACAATGGGAATAAATTGGGTCTTCTTTCAATACCTTTGGGAGTTTGCCTCGATGTTGCACAGCCAGAATTGTTGTTGAAGTATTTCTATGTTTGCTAATATGGTGAGCAGGCTATGGAGTGGAAGCAAATCCTAGAGTCAATATCACTTCATAAGCCATATTATTATATGCATACTCAAGATATTTATTAGGGCCTTAGTCTCATACAGATTCTTCATACAAGTTCCAAAATAATGAAATAAAATATTTTTTTACATAGCCATAACGCGTCATCTATATAATACAAATGAAAACACCAAAAGGCGAATGTTTCTTTTCACAAATAATTCAAAATTCTACTGTCCTTACTGTGATTATTGTTTGCGGAAGATCATTACTCGATGCACATATTTAAATGTTATTCTATTATCCTAAAAGCTTATGCAAACCGCTGGGAGGGTACACCACTGATAAGCCAATCCCTCCCAATATTTTTTAATCGCAGTAAGGGCAATATAAGTTTGAATTATTTGTGAAATTAAACATTCGCGTTTTGGTGTTTTTATTTTTAAAATATATTTTAATGATCAATCCAGTATAATACGTTTATGTGTAATACGCTAAAAACAGCGCTTAAATTCTCTCCAAGATCCTAAACTATCACATGGAAAGTGGAAATATATATAAAACGTATATAAAATATAAATTTTAGAAATATAATTGCTTAGTTATTAACATTTTGATTAGATTCTTTTGGAAATAAAATTAATTCTGAAAGTTATTTAATGAATTTTTAGCATAAAACCATTCCCGGGGTCAAAAAGGATTACATGGAAAATATTTAATATTTTATACAGAAGATAATATTTAGGTTTTTATGATAATAGAGATATTTTAATTAATATCAATATAGGTTCTCAAGAGAGACCATAGTCTAAAAACATGTCTCTCCTGGAGGTAGCCTCTCATCAGAGATTCTCTTTATTACTGACATGAAAGAATCTTTAATGGAAGACCACCTCTTGGAAAGACAAGTTATATAAATATATAAGCTATGTGTTTAGACATTCTCTTAAAAGAAGCTACTGTCTAGTTTTCCTCCCTGTTCGGCAAAATACAGGTCATTGTAACAGATACCATTGTAAATGTTTATTTGTTTGATACTTTATTGGAAGAATCATTTCATTCGAATGCTTTGACACAATGGATAATATATCGGCTTTTATGATAATATAAAGGTTTGAATATATATCAGTAGAGGTTCTCAAGAGAGACTATAGCCTTTAAAAATAGCTAAACTGGTCTCTCCTGGAAGTGGCCTTTCATCAGAGATTCTCTTTGACTAACATGAAATAATCTTTAATGAAAGGCCATCTCTTGGAGAGACTGGTTAAGCCATTGTTTCAGGAATTTTTTAAGAGAAACTACTATGTCTAGCTTTCCTTACTGTTAGGCTAAATACAGGTTATTGAATTACAGTGTTCGGCTCATCAGTGGTGAACCCTCTCAGCGGTTTCGCCAAATTACTTCACCTCTATTGAGCCAAGCCATGTAATTCAAAAACCTTTATCATTGAGGTAAGGTCTGTAGAGATGATATTATTAAAAAAAAACATTACCAATAAATTTAATTGTTAAAAATTTTATTGATAGAGGGCTTCTAATTTATAATTACAAATGCTTAGTTAAAAATATGTTTTTAAAATTGTTTTCTTGTTTAGGAAGTTTTTAATCATTGTTGCAAACACAACCACCTTTATAAAGATGGTGAATTGATGATTGTATCCTTTATTAATTTATTTTTTTGCAATAACCTATCCTTTTTGTCTTTTTATTGGCTTAGTTACTGCATTTTCTAGGGCAAAACTATGATAGCAACTGCAACAAAACCCAACATTAATTTCTATTGAAATTTCATCGAAACAAAAATCAAATATTAAAGATTTCTAGAAGTATAACAGACAAATCAACAAAAAATTAAAGGTCTATATTTCTATTTTATTTTGGTTTAAATAATACATATATATACAAATTTTTTATATATTTTTTCAAATATCGCTTTCATAATGGTAAAGATGATAAGTAATATATGCAACATATATACATGGACATATTAACAATTTAGAATGTGAAGAAATATAAAACTATCATTGTTTAAATTATTGTTCTATTTTTTTGGACTATGGTTATAGGCAGTTTTCTAAACTTGACTTATTTGTATTTAATAAACTGTACAGAATTTAGAGAAGATTTTGGTCAAATCTTGTACTTCTAGGTTCTTCATTTATGTGTGTCTTCATTCCAGAGTGGACATATCTATTTTTCTAATATCCTTGAGGAACATTTCTGTCTTTTTCTTAAGAATCTGAGTTCCTTCTCTTTCGCCGATTCTGTTCTTCAATCGGGTATTGTTCCTCTTGGCTTGTCGTTTGACTACGTTGAAAGGTGGAACCTTCAAACTAGGACGGAACTCTGGCCGTTGAAAAGCGATATTTGGACGTCCCAGTCTAGGTAATTGTGGCGCTGTCAACCTAGGACGGTTGCTATAGACGGGTGGATACAAGGCAAGGAAGGACGAGGCCTTTACCATTTCCAATGTCGCCCTCTGCGATGGTTCAATCTGTAAAAGATGTTTCACTAAGTCAGCCGCAGGAGTTTCCAAACTGACCAGTAGGTTATCAATGTGATCTTTACTGCCCGGAGACCACATGTTGTTGATGGACTCCAGAACAGAGGCCGTGCAAAATCCATCTACAACATAGTTTCGGATCCACAGCTCAGCCATGACCAGTCCTAGACTCCACATGTCAATGGGAAAGCTGTAGGGCTGTTCCTTCAGGAGTTCTGGAGCACGGTAACTCAGTGTTCCGATCTCATATTCATCAGCCATGAAACCTTCTTGTTTGAGCAGTTTCTTGGAAAGTCCAAAGTCAGCGATTTTATATCGTCCTTCCTGTGATACCAAGATGTTGCCTGGCTTCAGATCTAGGTGGATTATATGACGTTTAGCAAGATAGTCAAGCCCTTTGACAAGCTGGCCTACTATGGCTTTCTTTTCTTCATAGGAGAAAATCTTCCTGGTGTCCCATATCAATTCTTCTAGGGATTTTGGACAGAATTCTAGAATGGCGAATACCTGCAGGGTCTTGTTAAGCTGAGGCTCAGAGTAGTGCCCGAAGAACTGGATGATGTTTTCATGGTTTAGCTGACTCAGGAACTCCACTTCTGTGTTGGACTCGACGGGCCACTCCATGGGCTGGGGAGTGAACTCTTTCACTGCGTACTTCAATCCTCTGAGTTCAGCCTCGTGGACAACGCCACCACCTCCTCGACCCAGGATCCTTGAAAAATCGAGTTTCTTGAAATCTCCGAAATGGAATCTTCTGAGGTTGGTACAACAGTAAGTCTTGGGACAAATAGCTTGTTCCATTTTTAAAAATATTTTTTGATTTTATTAAATAATTAATACTATAATTTCTGAGTGGCAAAGTTAAAACAGAAATAGAAGGACAAGCATTTTTTTATGATGAATTCAAATACATGACAAAAATAATGAATATATTATTTTAAATCTGTTTCTTAATCTATCCCTATATATAGTCACGACCGTCATGGGCCGGCTGGCCGGCCGGCCGGTTCTGTCACGGATGCGCGCGCATCATCATTATGATCATTATCATTATCTAATGATAATAATAATAATAATAATAATAATTAATATTATTATTATTATATTATTATTATTATCCCTATATATAGTCACGACCGTCATGGGCCGGTTCTGTCACGGATGCGCGCGCATCATCATTATGATCATTATCATTATCTAATAATAATAATAATAATAATTATTATTATATTATTATTATATAGTCACAACCGTCTTTCCTCAATTCCTCATCGGCCGCTGTCACGGATGCGCGCGCACAGGGAGGTCACGTGCTCGCAGGCAGCCAACGGGCGCGCGCCGCCGGCATTACGTCATAGATTATAAACACAAGGTAATAAGGCCAAATAAAAAAATAGTGTGTGACAAGGCACAATTTGGATTATCTACTTATATAATTGCCTTATTCTGTCTGTGTGAAGTTCACTGTGTGAAGTTCACGGATAGATTTTGGTCAGAATGGATAAAATAAAAAAAGTGTCAAGGGATGGGAATCGAACCCACGACCTTCCGCTTACCGGGCAGATGCCATGACCACTAGGCTACCCTGGACATATTTTTCCGTTCACATTTTTATTTTTATATTTTCAAGACACACACAGTGTTTGGGACGGGACGTTTCACAAGAGAGACATCCACGGCGCCAATTTAAAATTGTAACGAATAGTATTTTAATTAAAACATTTTTAAAATATATACGCACTCGGGTAAAACCCGGGCGTTGCCCGGGCCATTCGTCTAGTATATATATAAAAATGAATGTCTGTCTGTCTGTTTTTCTGTGTGTACTCTATAGATTCAAAAACCGTACATCCAATCGCCGTGAAAATTTGGGATATTATTAGGCATATCCTTGGAAAGGTTTACGGAAAATAATATCTTGAATATCTTTAATATCCTTAGAGTTATTTGCAGATTTGTAGCTTTAACTCGCAAGCAGCGCCACCATTGAGACTGAGATAGGCTTAGGTTTGCTGCTCCTGATGACCTTGGGTCATCGTGTGAGTCACAGCATAATGCTACAAAAACACTCTCTCTGGGGATTTTACAGCGTCGACAACCTGTAAGATTGCCTCTCTCATATATTATACTTTAAACATCTGCTTAATTAAAGCATTTTTCATTTGAAAGAGACTGCTCTCTTAACCCCCTTTAGACAACATTAAATGATATCCCGTGTCGTTTTTTTATGATTTGAGAGCCACCCCTCGCTTGAAGCAAATCCTTTAATCCCAAGAGACTGCGCGAAAGACTTGAACATGAAACAGCCGACGGAACGTTTTGTCCTCTACACTGACGAATCCACTTAAAAAGATTAAATAATTGTGGGGTTAAATAAAACGTTATTCCAATTATTTTCTTCAGCTAGAAATCAATGATATTTTTATTTATTCACGTAATTTAATTTGTTGAAATCTAAAAGGAAACACGGGAGACGGGGAGATATTTGGCCGAATGTGGAACTTGCCTTCTCATTGGTCGTGACGTCACGGTGGCTATTGCATCATCTGGTATTGCAGCAACTCTTTTGAAGGGTGGTCGAACAGCACATTCACCGTTGAAATTGCCATTAAATATGCAGGTAATTGAAACTCCAACATGTAATATTATGCCAAGTAGACAAGAAAGAAGCCTCGCGGGTGACCTCCGGGAACTACGTACATCTTCCATAAACGACACCATGATTTTATTCAGGTTGACACGGCACACAGGGACCGGGAAAAAATGATCACTTTATCGAGAGATTCAAATTTACGAGTTTCAATTATCGAAATCTACTTATCGAGTTTTTTTTAAGGGCCCGGGAAAAAATGTTCACTAGATAAAACGCTTATTTTGTAATGTAAAAATTAGGAAATACAAAATTCAGGATGACACGGCACACAGGGACCGGGATAAAATGATCACTTTATCGAGAGATTCAAATTTACGCGTTCCCCGGGCGAAGCCGGGTACGTCCGCTAGTAATTAATATTTTGAATCTAATTTTTCAAATATTTTCCTCAATAATTCTAATAATATTCACTCAGCCCTCATTTTTTTTTTGTCAAAAATACGTTTATTGAAATTCGCACTTTATCGTCTCTATATATAATTATATTTGTTTTTAAAATAGAGCAATCGATATTTAATTCTTTAGATAATGAAAAGGCATATATTGGATTTAATTATTAAATCTTTTACTAAATCCAATATATACCTTTTTATGATCTAACTAGACGAATGGCCCGGGCAACGCCCGGGTTTTACCCGAGTGCGTATATATTTTAAAAACGTTTTAATTCAAATACTATTCGTTACAATTATAAATTGGCGCCATGGATGTCACTCTTGTGAAACGTCCCGTTCCAAACTGTGTGTTTTTAAAATGTTTTAATTAAAATACTATTCGTTACAATTTTAAATTGGCGCCGTGGATGTCTCTCTTGTGAAACGTCCCGCCCCAAACTGTGTGTGTCTTGAAAATATAAAAATAAAAATGTGAATTTTCATAAAGATTTCATCATGTCGATTTTTTTTTTGCATTTCACCTACTAAATCGATAGAGATAATTACATTTGCAACATGAACTTAGGTATATTGACTAAATAGAAAACTGCATAGTAATAAAGATCATTTTTTAAAGGCACCATATCGTTTTTTTTTCAATAAAATCGAAACAAAAATTAACGATAAATAACGATAATTGCCTTAAAAAGAAATTGCCTTAAAAAAAAGAAACATTCGCGGTGATTTTGTCTTGCATTCGTTTATACAATTATTATATACGAATGACCCGGGCAACGCCCGGGTTTTACCCGATTAAATGCTTTTATTCAAATACTATTCGTTACAATTATAAATTGGCGCCGTGGATGTCATTCTTGTCCCTATATATAGTCACGACCGTCATGGGCCGGCTGGCCGGCTGGTTCTGTCACGGATGCGCGCGCATCATCATTATGATCATTATCATTATCTAATGATAATAATAAAATTTATTTTCCAAAAGGTTACAAGTTTTTCTCTAAAAAGTGTAGCGAATGGTCAGTCTATTTACATATTTTTATTTACAAATTCAATAAATGACAACAGTAAAAGTAAACAAAGATATTTACATTTGCTATCATGACTCCTGGTCAGTGCTATGGCCCTTGCCGTTATGGTCCCCTGATGTCCTGCAGCTCTCCAGCAGTCTTTCTATGGCCTCTACTAGTGGCTCCTCGATACGATGGTCCCCTGGCCTTGATCCATTCTTGTCTGTCAGGTCTCCTGTCATCTGCTCTAGGTCGTTCTCCTGGATCTCTTCTATGGTCGTCGTATCCCTGTGCTCCATGTCCGGTGTTCCACCTTCCTCGTCATCACATGCCAGCTCCCTACATCGTTCCAACAATCTATCCATGGCTTCCATTTCTTTATTTCTCTGTAACTTATCGTAAGGTTCATTCTTCTTTTCTGTTGAGATAATTTCCATCGTCTTTTTTAGCACCAGGGATTGAATATATGCAAAGTCCCTTTTTCTTATGTTTATTTCCTTCCTGTATTGTTTGTTATATTTGGTTACTATTCCATCCCATGTTAAGACTATCGGCACTACTTTTACGGGCATTTTTTCAGTTTGGGCCATCTCTCTCGCCAGTAGCTGGTATTTTCTTTTCTTTGTCAGCTCCGTAGTTTGGATATTGTCTTGTGAGGTAACCCCTATCTCTATGATTGTTATGTCTTTTTTTATTTTGTCATATACTATTATATCAGGTTTGTTAGCTCTGATATTGATATCGCTTATCATTGGCAGGTCCGTTATTATCTTGGCGTATGAATTTTCAATCTTAGTCGTTATTTTGTGGAGCTTTATCTTCTTGTTCTCTGTGAAATTATATTTTCTTGCCAAGTTGAAGTGGACGCATCTCACCACTTCATTATGCCTCTCAGTGTAGTCGTAAGGAAGCAATCTTCCACAGTTTGTAGCAAGGTGGTCCACCGTCCTCTGTACCTTTTCACAGTGAGGGCGATAATAATAATAATAATAATAATAATTATTATTATTATTATTATTATATTATTATTATTATCCATCCATCCCTATATATAGTCACCACCGTCATGGGCCGGCTGGCCGGCCGGCCGGTTCTGTCACGGATAATATGATAATAATAATAATAATTATTATTATTAATAATAATATAATTCTGTCACGGATGCGCGCGCATCATCATTATGATCATTACTTCACTGTGTGAAGTTCACGGATAGATTTTGGTCAGAATGGATAAAATAAAAAAAGTGTTAAAGGGATGGGAATCGAACCCACGACCTTCCGCTTACCGGGCAGATGCCATGACCACTAGGCTACCCTGGACATATTTTTCCGTTCACATTTTTATTTTTATATTTTCAAGACACACAGAGTTTGGGGCGGGACGTTTCACAAGAGAGACATCCACGGCGCCAATTTAAAATTGTAATGAATAGTATTTTAATTAAAACATTTTAAAAATATATACGCACTCGGGTAAAACCCGGGCGTTGCCCGGGCCATTCGTCTAGTATAATATATAAATGAGTTTTAAAAATTGTAAAAAAAAATGCATCGGCCGGGAATCGAACCCGGGCCGCCCGCGTGGCAGGCGAGCATTCTACCACTGAACCACCGATGGTTATGAAAAATCCCATCCGTGAGCTTCAGACAAACAAACAGACAAACAGACAGAATAAGGCAAATATATAAGTAGATAGAATTATATATGTTTTAAAAAACTTTTTAACATAAATATATCTTTTCATTTTATATTCTATGAATTATTTTAAAATTTTATTATAAATTTATTTTTTAAAATTCATATAAAATATCTTAACTCTAAATTAAATATTTTATTTCAACAGAATAAAAAACCATGAGGCTTATTAGATGTACCTAGAAAATTTATATTTATAATAATATATATTTTATATTTTGTCAATACAAATGAAATCTTTAGATGATTTTTCGTGTTTGAAATTCCAAGTATTTTAATTTTTTTGAAGATTTTCCAGAAATTCACTACTTTGATGCTAATTCCTAGAAGGGTGGCCATCTTTTTATTTTATTTTATTTGACATATCGGACGCGATATCCCAGCTCGGGATACTTGCGCCTAAATACATTTTAGTAGATTATATACAATTCATTTTATACAATTTAATAACCGGACTAAAAACATAATTAAAACTTAAACGATGGCACTCTAAAACAGAAGAGAAAATCCAAAATGGATTATTTTATCAACCTATATACAACTCAATAACCGACTAAAAACACAATTAAAACTGAAACGATGGTTTTCTCAAACAGAAGAGAAAATCCAAAATAAATTATTTTAGCAACCTATATACAATTCAGTATATACAACACAATAACCGGTTAAAAACACAATTAAAACTGAAACTATGGTTTTCTTAAACAGAAGAGAAAATCCAAAATGAACTTACAAAAATTATTGAATTTTACATAAGTGTCTTTGTTATATACAAATTCGCAAACCTCTTCGATGGGATAAAAATTATTACTTCTGTAGCTGTGGAATATCGGACATTCCATCAATAAATGCATTGAGTCTTGGTTTTCTTTTCCACAGAAACAGCTAGGATCATCCGTTGCCCCGATTTTCGACAGAAATTCTCCAAAATTACCATGACCCGTGACGAACTGTGAGTTATAAAAATTCGGACGAAAATAAAAAGGAATTCCAAATGGGAAAAATTTTCTGAATGTTTCATTAGTGTTAGCTATTGTTTCAGCCATTCTTGATTCTATGTAGTTATGAATTATAGTCGGAGCATGCGGTCTGAATACATTAATTTCTTCTTTTGATAAATTGGCCAAATCGTATTTTATTATCAACGATTCTATTTGATCTGTGAGAATAGGTATTTTTGCCAAACTATGAATACATATTGAATAGTTAATATTGAAAGATTTGGCAATTACACACACAATAAATGCTTCACGTTTTTCTCTTATATTTGACAATGGGAATAAATCGGGTCTTCTTTCAATACCTTTGGGAGTTTGCCTGGATGTAACCATGCACAGCTATGATTGTTGTTGAAATAATTATATGTTTGGTTATATGGTGAGTAGGCCATGGAGTGGAAGAAAATCCTAGAGTTCATTTCACTTCATATGGCATATTATTATATGCATACTCAAGATTTTATTAGGATCTTAGTCTTAAACAGATTGTTCATACAAGTTCCAAAATAATGAAATAAAATATTTTTTTACATAGCCATAACACGTCATCTATATGATACAAATGAAAACACCAAAAGTCGAATGTTTCTTTTCACAAATAATTCAAACTCTACTGTCCTTACTGTGATTATTGTTTACGGAAGCGCATTACTCGATGCACATATTTAAATGTTATTCTATTATCCTAAAAGCTTATGCAAACCGCTGGGAGGGTACACCACTGATGAGCCAAGCCCTCCCAATATTTTTTAATCGCAGTAAGGGCAGTAGAAGTTTGAATTATTTGTGAAAAAAAAACATTCGCGTTTTGGTGTTTTCATTTGTAAAATATTTTTTAATGATCAATCCAGTATAATACGTTTATGTGTAATACGCTAAAAACAGCCCTAAAATTCTCTCCAAGATCCTAAACTATCCCATGGAAAGTGGCAATATATATAAAACGTATATAAAATATAGATTTTTAGAAATATAATCGCTTATTTATTAAGTTTTATTTGATTTTTGGAAATAAAATTAATTCTGAAAGTTATTTAGTGATTTTTTAGCATAAAACCATTCCCGGGGTCAACAAGGATTACATGGAAAATATTTAATATTTTATACAGAAGATAATATTTAGGTTTTTATGATAATAGATATATTTTAATTAATATCAATATAGGTTCTCAAGAGAGACCATAGTCTAAAAACTTGTCTTTCCTGGAGGTGGCCTCTCATCAGAGATTCTCTTTGACTAACACGAGGAAATCTTTAATGAGCAACCACCTCTTGGAAAGACTGGTTAAGCCATGTTTTCAGGAATCTACTAAGTCTAACTTTCCTCACTCTTTGGATAAATACAGGTTATTGTAACACAAACAAACACCATTGTAAATGTTTATTTGTTTGAGACTTATTCACTCAAGATAATCTCGATTTTTCGGGAAGTCTTTCGGCCCACAATCCAACCATTGCGCTGAACGTGGCCGTTTGTCATAGAAAATCTATTTTGGTCGCTAGCGACAATACGGTCGAGAAATACCTAAAAAAAAAGAACAAATGTCAGTATTTGGCGCTGATGTTTTGGCAAAATACAAGATAATTGAACAAAAAATTATAAAAGTTCAAATATGCGAAATAAACTCCGAGAGAAGAATTACAAAAACTATAACAAGACTTAGAACAGAACACTATAAAGAAATGACAATACATCCAGATGGCACAAGATCCTATAGGACATGCAACAACTGTCCTGGTGTGGAACTAACATCTACCCACATATTCTCATGCCCAGCAATGACCGCAGCCTTGCAGAAAATTGACATGGACCCAGAGCAGCAGCTTTACAGACCCAAGATAGTGGACATTGCTGCTGCTGTGATAGAGATGCATGGAGACATCTGTGCCTCTTCATTGGACACGACAACAACAACAAATACCTCTATCTTGTTTTGTAGAAGTAGCGCCGAAGACACTAAAGAACAGCAATTATTCTGATTTTCAGTAAATTCGTATAGTACCCACTTAAAAAGATTTTTCATCTTTCCCAATTGTTTCAAATGACCAACAACTGTAGAGTGGTCAACGTTGAGGTCTCCAGCTACTTCTGAGTTGTGTTTTTCTTCTTTTTTATTGACATTAAATTGTCGTCCCCAACCCTCTTCATCTCTATGGATAGTTTAACGTTCTGAAATGGCACCCTTGCTCCTAAAGAGAGCATTGTTCGCAATTGAAAATGAAGCGAGAGCGCGAGTAGAAACATTATATAAGTTTTTTTTTAAGCGAAGAGTAGTAAAAACAAAATTCTTGGCTGAAGTGAATTTTTTTTTTAATTGTCGGAATTTCTACGGAGGGGTTGATTTTATTGCTGGGTAGTGACTTTAAAAAATATATATTTATTTGACATATCGGACGTGATATCTCAGCTTGGGATACTTACGCCTAAATACATTTTAGCCGCTTATATACAATTTATTTTATTGCGACTTTATATAGGTTTAAATATCGTTTTATTTTTTAATCGCGCAAGATATCACGCAAAATTTAATGTAAATATACAGTTAAGATATATGGTGTGAGGGCTAAAAGGGTGCTTCATAACGATATACAGTAGAACCTCCCTGTAAAGGACAACAGCTAATTACAGAGCCAAAGTGTCCTTTAGGGAGAGGTGTTCTCTTATCGGAGAGTTTCTAAATACTGAAAATGGTAATTTTGCAAATGAAAACTGTCTTTTGTAGAGAGGAATCCGATAGCGGGGTGTCCGCTAAAGGTAGGTTCTACTGTATGACTTGAAAAAATTAAAATTTCAGGATTAATCGAGGCTTGAAAAATTAGGTAATACTAATATCGTAAAGATATGCCTGGCCGGCATTCATATTTATATAAAAAAAGACACTTCGGCCAGTTAGAGTTTTTTATTTTTCTCAACGTTTCGGCAAAAATCTTTTGTCTTCGTCAGGAGAAGTAAATAAAAATAAAGCATTTGGCAAGGTAAGAACAATTTTTAACGCCTTGCCAAATGCTTTATTTTTATTTACTTCTCCTGACGAAGACAAAAGATTTTTGTCGAAACGTTGTGAAAAATAAAAAAAAAACTCTAACTGGCAGAAGTGTCTATTTTTCATATAAATACTAATATCGGTCATATAAATTTTGGACCAATGATGAGAGCGAAATGCGGGCTTCATAACGATATTTGACTCGAAAAATATAAAAATAAAATTTCATGCAATAATCGAAGCTTGAAATTCTGCATTTCTGATATCGCCCAATATTTTCGAGCAGATCCGATATACCAGAGCGCTGTTGGCGCTACACCACGGCGAGGTAGTGTTGACAGCGATAATATATTTGAAAAAAAGTTATTCACGAAAATTCGGCCTTAATTACCCATTTCTCGATTTATTGGAAAACCTCTTTGGACCAAAATTTTGACCGTTCAGGTACAGTCTGCACCACGCTGTTGAAAAACCTGGATGATGTCTCCAGGCAGTTTATTTTTTGACATTTTGTACAAAAGGGCCTCGTACCAAAATTTGTCGAATGCCTTGGAGATGTCTCCTGTTAATTATTTTGATTCCGCGGCCTTTCTTATCTTCTCCGTGACGACCACAAGGGTTGAATGCTTTTGTTGGAACCCAAATTGTTCAGGCCTTAAGGTATTTTTTTTGTTCAGTGCTTTTTTATTCTTCTGAAAACGATTCTCGTAAATAATTTGGAGGTGACAGTAGCAGGGAAATGGGTCTGTAACTTTCTGGGTCAAACTTTGCTTTTACTTGTTTCAGTATGGGACAAATGATTGAGGATTTCCAATTGTTTGAGAAGTTTGCGAGCTTCAGTGAGGCATTAAAGGTGCTGGTTAGTGATTCGAGAATATGGTTGGGCAGTAATTTTAGCGCTTCATTCGTAATTCCGCTGGGAGGGTTCACCACTGAGGAGCAAAGCCCTCCCAATATTTTTGTTTTTTATCACAGTAAGAACAGTAGAGGTTTGATTTATCTGTGAAAAGAAACATTCGCGTTTTGGTGTTTTCATTTGAATTATATAGATGGCGCGTTTTTGTTATGTATTAAATAGAGTATTGTATGTACCTAACGGGTATTTGAGGTTGGTGAAGTTGGTGTTGGGGACTTCTAATGCAAATGGGATTTCTTCCAAGATTACTAGGTTTCTTTGACTCTTCTTGTTGACCTGCGAATTTCTTGGTTCGGGTTTTCTTCATGTGATCTTCAAATATTCCAGTTCCTAAAGGATACGTAGTCTCTGACAATAAATAAAAT